>CAIGRH010235660.1:7029-20142 GCA_903798295.1 Fraxinus nigra | reverse complement strand
AATTCTATGTAAACATTTCTCGGTATAAATATGAATTTATCATTTTGTTCAATTTTTAGTTTACCTTTAACAAAAAAAATATTTTTTGCTATAAATATGAAAAATTCTATATTTTTATAATTTTATTTATATGATCATACGGACCAACTCGGAACAAACCGCGACCCGTGACCCGCAGGGGTCAGCGGGCAGGCCTGTGTTGTAGTCCAAAATTGTAGGTCGACCCGAAACCCGTAGCGGGCAGACTTTTTTCACGCGGGCCATTATCGGGCTCATATATTGGTGGGCCGACCCGACCCGAATAACCCGGATTGACACTTCTACCGCCACTCCCAACAACGACAAGAACCAAACGCGCACCACCTCACCGCAACCACATGCACCACCAACAACAAAACCATTGCCACCTGCACCACCACAGTGGAGATGCAAGTCAAACAATGGAGATTAACTAAAAAATGAGATGTTTAGGGCAATGCCAAGGGAGTTCTAATGTGGTGAGATCATTCTAATAGTTACATGTTGTAGCATATGATTTTAAATAATATCCATAAAAACTTACCTCAATAAGAAATGTGACTCTCCTATCAAGTAATGTCGATTTCTCCCTTTACAAAATGGATCTAACGTTCCTATCAAATTGATCGTTGTAATGTCGATATATATCAACTCACTTTTTTTTTGTTGACGTAGGAATCCGCAGTCGCTACCCGTCAGTACGTACTGGGTAAACCTCAATCCATTTGTAGTAGCTCGTAAATCACACATGAAAGATAAACCGCATTACGTAAGCCCAGTGCGACGGGCTCAACCGAGAAAGTGTTGGCAGAGAATTCGAACTCGTGACCTTCGGTCTCCGCGTTCACATGCTCCACCAACTCGGTCACTCCCGAATGTGTAGATATCAACTCACTTCAATCATATTAAGAGATGGATTTCATTCCACAAAGTCAATCTTTTTAAAAATGAGTAACTATAATATCTGTACAATGGTTATTTATTTTATTTATAATCAATTTGAACTTTAATGATAATCACAATTTAAGTTTTCGATGTAAAATCGTAATAGGAGTTTCAAGTTTTAACATTTTTCTTTTAGTAAACCAATTGATTCTTAATCCTTTTTAATATAAAGGACTTGTCATTCAAATGAATTGCTATGTTTGTTAGATTTAAACTTACACTCAAATGAAATAAGGAACATTTCAAACAATTCTTTCCACTTTATCGAAATAAATTAACAAATTAATTATTTGGTTAGATTCGAATTTTCCCCTATTTATGTGTCATAGATTAAAGAGATGGGTTCATTTTATTTCGTGGAATTGTACTGCTTTATAGTAATTTAGGTGTCATGATACTTCGAAATAGAGAATATATCAATGAAAAATCTATGTTTAGGAGTTTGAGCCGCAAGTCTTATTGCTATCAATTATGAAAATTTCACCATTCAATATTTAAAAATATATATTTTAATTATGAGAAACTCGTTGAGAATAATAATTATAAATAAACTAAGAGGAAATTGCAATACATGATTTTAAAACTACAACTTTAGTTTCCCAGTATTTTTTTTTTCCTACAAATATATTGTTTTCACTTTTTAACTTTCAAATTTTCATTTAAAAATTCTAGCTATTGTTCACTGCCACCGTTCACAACCATCTCATCCTTCCAACACCACTGCAATGATCTCACGATAGAGATCTCACCATGATCTCCGCTACGGTGAGATATCCACCACTAATCTTCATAATTGTAGCCTCACCACCATTGACCATTGTGACCTATCAGATTTTCAGTTAAAATTTCTAAATTTTGAAATCTTTGTCTCATGTAATTATTTTATGGTTGGTGATTTCTTTTTGTTTCTTGTTGGCAACGGTGGCGGAGATGGTGGTGTATCGATGGAGGAGGTCAAGGTTTTGTGACTTCTCTTGTTTCTTGGTGGCAAGGATGATAGCAGAATAAAATCTAATCGCGGTGGTGGTGGTGGTGGTGGTGGTGGTGATAGGTGGGATGTACTAGTATTTTGGTCGTGGTGGTGTGGAGGTTTGATTCCGAACATGTTTGCAATTAGCAAATGGGCTAGGGTTTTGCAGGCGACAAAGGCAGACCGTAATGGTTTGGTAGTGGTGGTATGTGGTGCATGTTCAGTGGAGGTGGTCTTTGCGTAGGTGTAATATGGTATGCTATAAGAATTACATACGTGTTACACTTTTTCTAATAATATCAACAGTAGTGACGACGGGGACGATATAGCACTGTTTGTTAAAAGTGTTATATGCGTCAATGGCCACGATATAACATAGTTGGTTATAAGTGTCATGTAAGTATATTGTTGTCGATGGTAGTGAGGATGGTCACGCAACAATGAGTAAACTTTTGTTACTAAAAGAAAAAAAAAGTGATGTACCAAAAACATATATATTTTTTGGGTAGAAAAAGAGGTTGGAAAGCATTTTAGGTTATATATGAAACTTTCTTAATAGTTCACATTTTCTAACCTAATGTCACGGCCCGAAGCCCAACCCAATGTAAATGTTGACATCATTTTATGCCCCTTTTAAATTCCTTAATTGACAACAATTTTTTGCATCTTGGTCCGCATAATAGAATATCTTCCTCACTCTGAACATCGAGCCAACACATGTACCATCTTATGTCGTGAACTTCTAACAAAGGAGACAACTAATTTAGTGGTATCGAAACGAGTCAAGCCGTCAAAGCCTTGTCCAAAAAACTAGAAGATACGTCAATTACAATGTTTGTTGAAAAATATCTTTTTCACGAAAAAAATTATATTTTACACTTAGCTCACCTTGCATTTTTTCGAAACATGCCTCATTTTCATTTAAGATCAACTTTTCAATTTATTTATTAAAATTTAATACTTTTACGAGATACATGATATGGTAACATGTATTACTATGTTACTTGTAGAATATTATTTAAATATTACTTTTTTTTCAATAACGTTTGAAGGTAACATATATGTTGCCGTGTTACCGTATGTTACTTACTATTAAAAAGTTGATTTTACATGACATGTTGTGTTACCATGTGTTCCTTTTGTAACTTATTTTTTAAGTTGTACAACTACAGATTGTTACTATGTTATTCTCATCCTAAACCCTAACACTACCCCTTGCCGCCTCCTTCCATTGTGTTACCGTGTTACTTTCATCCATCGCCTAATGTAGCTTACCACTATCATTGTTGCCCTTGCACCAGCCATCACCAACCACAAACCATTTTCTTTCAAACACTGCCTTCGTCACCACCATAACACTCGGACTCAAGCTCCAAAACCATAACACGAAAACTAAACATCGTTGTTCACCACTACAATTCATCCACCACTCAATGCCATTGTTTTACAAATAGAGAGCTCTCTTTTTCTCTCTCTATATAGCACCACACGAGTACTCCTCTTCTATCCTGTCCAGGCAGACAAAATACAGGTAACAAATGGTAACATATTATGTTAGACACAAGTAACGACAAATTACTCGGCCATTATACCAACCCAAACACCAATGTTCGCCACCACAAACCATCCATCATTTGCTGTCATTGTGTCATGAACACGGGTAACACTCGGTAACATATTATGTTATTAACACTGAACATGGTATTATCCATGATAAATAATCTGCAAAATTGAAATCATCGGCAAAAATGGCCAAGAAAATAAGTTTCCTTTTAACCTCTAATGTTATATATATTCGAATTAATGCAAATACTTGAGATAGTTACAATTGCAACAACGTTGCCAAGTGACGACATAAATAAAGAAAACATTCATATAAAAACAAGAGAAAGTGTCAAAGATTAGTTTCTAGTTATTACCACCCAACAAATATAGAGTAGTGAACTCGAAACTATCAACTATGCATAGATATATTTAATATATTCATATCTTAAACCATATCATTTAAGAATTTAAGATGGAGAAATACAAACTTTATTATTTAATATTTGTTTGTGATACATCACGTTGTGTGAGGAGAAAATAACTCACAATTTTCATGAACATGTAGGTCTAAGTCTATGTTTGGCTAATGTTTATAAACAATTAAGTTACTTTTTATTCACACGGTCTAAGAGATACTCGAGTAATATTCCTTTATCTCTTATTTTTATTTATTTATGATTTAAAACATTTATAAATACTTTCCACTGAGGCTTTAATATGTAATTACATTTAGCTATTCCAGTAACATATAAGAATCACCTCGTCTATATGTGTATGCTGTTAGAGAGAGACTTTATTTATTTA
This sequence comes from Fraxinus nigra, assembly GCA_903798295.1. Classification (NCBI taxonomy): domain Eukaryota; kingdom Viridiplantae; phylum Streptophyta; class Magnoliopsida; order Lamiales; family Oleaceae; genus Fraxinus; species Fraxinus nigra. The sequence continues at coordinate 15,860 of CAIGRH010235660.1, read as the reverse complement.
ATCCAATTTCGATGTAGATTAAAAACATATTTTTAATATATTTTTATAAACATTGATAACATATGTAGTTAAAAAGTTGTGTTTCAATGAGCCCCTGTTTGGTTCACATCAGATTTTTCATTATCATTCTTCTAATAATTTTCAACCACACATTTTTCAATAAAATAATATTTTCCATCACATCAATAATTTTTCCTTCTTTTTCAACAACACATTCTCCGTCAATCTACTATTCTAAAATACATTCTTCCAAAATAATGTGGATCAAACACACCCTAATATTGATTGTTGACTTTGACTTGAGATTTTAAGTAGATTTTAATTTACACCAAACAAGTGTCTAATGTTTGTTTTCAAAACATCGGGTCAAGTGAACAACCAAAGAATACTGAGGTTTTCATAAACAAGTGCCCACGAACTTAATTTCAATGTTTTTGGTTGTTGTGATACCACGTTGAATCAACTCGTTTAAAAGCTAGAGAGGACAAACTTGCTTATTGACATGTCTCCAACAATATACATATTCGCATTAAAAAACTCGGCCGGCCAAAAACACCTAATCCAGCTTTTGCACTTTGTCAAGTTCACCACTCCATGTCTTCTATTCTTTGCTGTTACCACCCTGCAGAATTATGCAATTTTCACAACCCTCTTTTTCCACACACATTTTCTATCTTTGCTCACCGATAGCATTGCTTTAAATCATCAGAAACAAGATTAAAACTCTCCAAGAAACCTCCTATGATGGCTTATACTTTGCGAACCTCGTTTTTCGTGTTGTTTGCCTTGTTACTCTGTGCCATTAGAGCATCATCAGATGATGAATCCTATGCTAGAATCCTCATAATTTTCAAGAGCTCTCTCACCAATACAACCATGCTGAATAACTGGATGGAACCAGTGGAAAATTTGTGCAGTGGCTACAAACCTATCTGGACAGGTTTAGTTTGTGATAATGGTACATTTACAGGTATAAAGCTTGAAAACATGGGGCTAGAGGGTACAGTCAACGTCGATTCACTCGCAGATTTGCCATTGCTGAGCCTGAGTTTGATGAACAATAACTTTTCAGGGACATTTCCTTATAATGATTTAAAGAAACTTGGGAAGTTGAGAAGTTTGTATTTGGCTAATAACAGATTCAATGGTGATATTCCAGATGATGCTTTTTCAGGGATGAAGTCTATGAGGAAAATTGTGCTGGGATTTAATGAACATACTGGTAAAATTCCAATGTCTTTACTGGAATTGCCTAGGCTTGTAAATTTGCAGCTTCAAAATAATCAGATTGAAGGGAGGATACCAGACTTTTGGCAGAAGGATTTGATTGTTAATTTTGCTAATAATAAGCTTGAAGGTCTAATACCATCTACTCTTAGTAGCCAGGATGCAAGCTCGTTTTCGGGTAAGTCTTGATCAACTTGAATTCTCGTATTTATATCTTCAACAATTTCCATTGTCGTAGGCTAAATTCGATTTTTATTTTATGTTTTTTAATACGTATCTTCAAATTTAAGTCGTTAAAGAGAAATATTTCGAAAACTTTTATGTTCGTGTTCAGAATCCAAGAAAAATAAAATTGTTATTTATCAAAAATAACAATGAAGTTAATTAATTCATGAAAACTGTGCATATTTCACACTCCATTTAAAAAATAAATAAATTCGTAAAATAAGAGGAAACTAATATAAAATAATAGATTTTATATCCAAAATCTATAAATATATGTATATATGTCTGTATAGAAATTATCTGTAAGTGGCAGGCACGTTGTTTACAAGGCACCTAATGCAAAAGTCAAAACGTTCTTTCTTTAATTATACAATTAAAATTAAAACCCCCTCTTCTCCTTTAATTAATTGCTAATGGTTCGTGAATCATTTTCTTTTAATATGATAATTTCTCCTTAATTTTTCTTTATCTTAACAATCCAGTTTAAGAAAAATAAGAACCTTTCTTGCCTAACATTGTAATTTACAACCAACATATTCTTCTTTAATGCCTATTTAATTTCCTTGTTTGGAATATTAGAAGTGTTTCAACATGGTACAATAAGCAAATCTGACTGAGTTTAAATATCCCACGACATGTTAAGACAAGAAAAACGACGTGTTGAGGACAAAATTTGACCCGATCCTAATAACTTAAGTTTGAGATGAGGTGGTTGTTTCGAGTCCCCTCAGGGTCACTGAGATGAGTATCTGACCGTAAACTTCAGGACCTCATGGAATTAGTTCAGGTGCGAGCCCATGCATCCACGGTTATCAAAAAAAAANCATTGTAATTTACAACCAACATATTCTTCTTTAATGCCTATTTAATTTCCTTGTTTGGAATATTAGAAGTGTTTCAACATGGTACAATAAGCAAATCTGACTGAGTTTAAATATCCCACGACATGTTAAGACAAGAAAAACGACGTGTTGAGGACAAAATTTGACCCGATCCTAATAACTTAAGTTTGAGATGAGGTGGTTGTTTCGAGTCCCCTCAGGGTCACTGAAATGAGTATCTGACCGTAAACTTCAGGACCTCATGGAATTAGTTCAGGTGCGAGCTCAGACATCCACGGTTATCAAAAAAAAAAAAAGATGAGGTGGTTGTGGCAAGTATTTTTCTCCCTCCTCTTTTTGTCTAATAATATTTCGTATTGGACCAGGAAATATCAACCTATGTGGTAAGCCATTGGAGCCATGCAAACCAAAGAAGTCTATACCAAAAATTGCCTTCATTATAGCAGCAGTGGCGGGAGTTGCATTAGCAGTCATTATAATAGTTTTTCTTATATGCTGGCGACGCGCGAGGCCGCTAAAATATGAGAAATCGGTGGATAATCACTATGCCGAAGAGGCAACTCACGAGGATACTGAAAACTACAAGAAAAATGGTGAACAGGGAAAACTATACTTCGTGAGGAATGATAGGGAAAGGTTTGAATTGGAAAACCTACTTAGGGCTCCTGCAGAAGTATTGGGGAGTGGAAGTTTTGGCTCTTCTTATAAGGCTGAGCTTTTCAGTGGCCAACCATTGGTCGTGAGAAGGTTTCACCAAATGAACAATGTGGGAAAAGAAGAGTTCTTTGAACACATGAGAAGGCTAGGAAAGTTATCCCACCCTAATCTGCTGCCTCTCATGGCTTTCTACTACGGAAAAGAAGAAAAGCTTTTGATCACTGATTTCATTGAATATGGTAGCTTGGCAAGTCACCTCCATGGTAAGTTATCTATCAAAGAGTATTTGGTACATAGTACTCAATAACACTGAACATTACACGACGAACAAGATTTTAAGTTCTTTCCGTTCTATAATCATGTAAAGTGTTGTCCAGTTCAACATACCAAATATGTCAAAAGTGAAATTACTAGTTGATCCTAGATATAGTATTTCGGTATTGGGGTTTTGGGGGAGGGGTGTAAATTTTCTATATTCCTTGTTGACTCGTGACTTAGGCACATTTAAATTTTCTGAATAGGCAAACGAAGTCCGAACCAACCAGGTCTTGATTGGGCAACGCGTTTAAAAATCATCAAAGGTGTAGCAAGGGGATTGGCCTACCTGTACAAGGAGCTGCCAAGCTTAAGTCTACCACATGGCCATCTCAAGTCATCCAACGTTCTCCTAGACAGCACATTTGAACCAGTACTATCTGATTATGCACTAACAACGGTGATCAACAACGAGCATGCTCAGCGGTTCATGGTAGCCTACAAGTCACCTGAATCCACACAAAGTGACCTTGTAACAAGGAAGACAGATGTGTGGAGCCTTGGAATTCTGATACTTGAGTTGCTCACAGGACGATTCCCAGCTAACTATCTGAAACAGGGTAGAGGACCAAATACAGATTTGGCAACCTGGGTTAATTCTGTTGTAAGAGAAGAGTGGACGGGTGAGGTATTTGATAAGGACATGAATTTAGGAAGGCACGGGGAAGGTCAAATGCTCAGGCTTCTGAAGATTGGAATGTGCTGCTGTGAATGGAATGTGGACAGAAGGTGGGATTTGAAGGAGGCTATTGAGAAAATTGAAGAATTGAAGGAAAGGGACAGTGACGATGATTATTCTTCCTATGCAAGTGAAGGAGAAATGTATTCCTCAAGAACACCAACCAATGATGGCTTCTCATTTTCTAATGCATGAAATTTCAGAAACTGGGTATAATTTCAACTTTTCTCTATCTCCATGGTCTCTACATGTAGATAAGTAGATTTGCAGTAGATTTATGCAATTATTTTTACAAGACTTATTCATTTTATATATTTTCGAAAGACAGTGTATGTTTTATGCTTATGTTGGATCAAATCCTCAAGCTATTTACTATTAATTTCTGTAATAATACTTAGCAAGTATTTTTAATTATTTCATCAATAACAGACTAAGAAATTTACAAAATAAATAACTTCTGAATAAAGTCGAGCCAAATGCAACTGGATTGCAATTTGAAGCAATTTTTTTTTTCCAATTGATTTATATAAATCACATACAATGAATAAATCGATTGGTATGGTATTATATTACATAAATAATATATGGAAAGGTTGTACTTTTAGGAAAAATTTGAAGTGCAGTGTCTTTGTAACTGTACAAGCATGCTCATCAGTAGTTCATTCTGATGTAATTGAAATTACTTTTCAGAGGCATTAGCAACTTGGAAGTGGCAGGAAAGAAAAACTTTCTGTACATACCTATAACTACTTTTCCGTCATCTGTGCTTTTGACTTATTTTCAGCTCCCCATGCTTGATCGTGCGGAAGGTGGATAACTAAAGTCCTGCAATTGTTCATAAAAATAATATCAAACTGAATGTAATTGACTGTGGGAATCAAAATACTCAAGTGAATTCTAATTTGAATTTCTACGAGTTTCATCCTGTTCAAAGGATGCAGCACTTCAGGAAGTGTAGTGTGTAGAATAATAATAATAATAATTAAAAAAAAAACAGGTTTCAAGACGATGTGAATAAACTTACTTTAGACACAGAAACTTGACTATGGCTGGCCAAGGGAGCTGCACTGAATGGTATTGAGTTGGACTCACTATCTTCTGCAAGCTCTCTCAGTTTGTTCAGTTCTGGCAGGACAACATTAACAAGATCTGGTCTGTCTTTCCTTCTTAATTCAGAACACTTGAGTGCTACTTTAGCAAAGCTTAGGGCCTCTTCAAAGGGCCAATCGGGTACAGCTGGATCCAGCATATCACGGAAGGTTCCTTTCTCAATAGCTCTTTCAACGTGATGAGTCAGACCCATTGGTGGCTTTCCCGTAAGAAGCTGCAAGAATATGATTCCCAGGGAGTATATATCAGATTTTACACCAAGCATTCCCGTTTGCTGATACTCTGGATCTATGTAGCAGAAAGTTCCAGCAGTGGATGTCATCCGATATTGAGTGACGCTATCTGATACAGATGGAGGGACAAGCCTGGCCAAGCCAACATCACTAATCTTACTTACATAGTTACGATCAAGCAGGATATTGGCAGGTTTCAGATCCCGATGTACAAGGGGCTCTGGCTTGGTCTGATGGAGGAAAAGCAGGCCAGTGCCAATTTCAGCTGCAATTCGGAACCTATGCTGCCAAGACAGAGGTGGGGTGTTTCCGCGTTGGAATAGGCGGTCTTCTAAGCTTCCATGGGACATGAATTCATAGACTAAGCAACCATACTCAGGGCAGGCTCCTAGAAGAAGGACCATATGGGGGTGCCGTATGCAACTTAATATTTCAACCTGGACAAATGAAGATTTAACGATACAAACAAATATATTTAATGCTTCACAAAGGTGGAAACTTGTACACAAATGGAATACAAGAGATGGTAAAGAGGAATAAAATGATGCCTGCACAGCAACATCATCAAAATAAGGAGGATCAAGAGAATAAAAATCTAATACAGCTTGGTACCTAAATTAGTTTTCAATTGGACATTGAGGGAAGATTCTTTCCAGTACTTGCTTTAACTAATAAGTTGGTAATAGAATATGATAATTTTATCAATGCACTAAGATTAAAGTCAGCATGAATCGCTCCAAATACCTTAATCTTTTCTATTTCGACAGTATAATCTTTGACTGGTTTTGACAAATTCTCCCCATTAGCAAAATAGAAAAACATGTAAACAAATTGCTCATACTCACATATTTTTTTGTGTGCTAATCTATGGCCTTTGTGGATGGGAATTGAAAAATTCCTTTAAGTAAAGGAAATGTTGCCAGATTTTGTATAGAATTTTGAATTAGAAAAATCATGCGCGTGTATCTGTGTGTTTCCCTTGTCCATGTTTGAATCATGTCCATCCATTTCAAATTTCTGTGTATATTTTATGAAATTTCCCTGTACTCATAGCATCATTCATGGGAATTTATCAACCTTCATACAGAATGGACCGCATTTTTATAAATGCAAAATATGAATAATTTGACAAAAAATGTTGTCTCACTCTTAAAAAATGATACTCTTTCATCTTCATTCAACAAGCCAGTTTCTCACTGGGAAATTTCCTAACCATGTATTTGTTTCTCTTTTGCTAATGTACTGTACACCATGTTTATTATGTCAAAACCTATATTCATTGCATTCACATACCTCCTGCTGAAACTGTGATCTTCCATGAGTAGCGTCAGGGCGAAGGACTTTAACTGCTACTGGGGTATGGTCCAGATGGCACTTGTATACCGGTCCATAACCTCCTTCACCAATCTTTCGAGATTTTGAAAAATATTCTGTTGCAGCTTCAATCTCTTCAATTGAGTATCTCCTGTACCTGAAATCTGATTGTCCCAGAGAGATTAGTACCTTACCCTTCTCTTCTGATTCTTTTAGTACTTTCAATTCTGCATTGATTCTCCTTTGCGACTCCAGCTCCGCTATTCTTCGAGATGCTTCAGCATGCTCAAGGGCTGCCCTGGACTTGGCCGTTTCCTTTTCTGCAAGTGTCACTGCAGCTTCTTCAGCTAACCTAGCCTCTTGTATCCTCCGTTGCTCTTCTATTTTCCACTGCTGAAGTTCTTTTGCCTACAATATAAAATGTGTTAGCTCGCACAAAGTAAATAAAATTCCTGAGCAAAAGAAGGTTTATTTTCTTATACCTTTTCTTTTGCTGAGAAAGCCTCCTTGCAGGCAGTACTATACATATCCATTGTTTGCTTGAGCTCCAGCTTTAACCTTCTCATCTCTGCTTCCGCTTCCTCCTGTAAGTCACAAATTAAGATTCTAATTTTTCTTCACTTCTATACTGCTAGAAGTGCACGTCTATTCAAGTATAGGAACTCAAATGACAAATAATTGTCTATTCAAGATCCATATAAAAGGAATATATATATATAATTTTGGAAAACCTCATAGGGCAATCACAACATCCAAAAATTTGGAAAATTAGTAAATTCTTCCGTCGCCCAATTTGAAGCTATTTAGTTGATACTAGCTTCAATTCATTACAGTTGAGGCATAATCAAGCAATAAATAAAACTATATTGCTTGAAAACAGATAAATGAAGTTAACTTTTGAATAAATATTACTAAAATTCACTTGAAGGTGGAAAATGCGAGCTGGAAAATATATTACGTAATCTACATTAGCTGATACAATCAGTCTTTGCAGATAAATCTGTGTTATAATGAATACAATCTGATCTTACCATTGCCTGCGCTCCAAATTTATCATTCTCAGGCGTGGCAGATGAGAATTCTGGTGGGGTTACTGTGCCTACCGATTTGCGCCCAAGTTTCCATGAGTCTAACCCTTGGTTATCTATGTCTGAGAAGCCTGAAAGCCGAGGAGGGGTTAGACTGTTATCTAAGCTGTCAGCAATTGATGGAAACATATCGATGCTTTGCCGTCCAGAACTGACAAAGGATATGTCAGTATCATGTACTGAGAGTTCATATGGTTTGCCATTTGGGGCCTTCCTGTGAGTAAACGGTGACCTGTTGCAGAGTAATAACACTTCAAGTTAGCATTTTGGGATGGATAAAGGTGCCACGTCATGCTAACGCAAAAATTAACTGTTAGTCGTATTCTTTTAACTGTGGAAAAGAAAATTGCAGAATGCATTGTTGTGGAGAGATGCATCCCAACCTTTTTACTACATTCTCTATACATAACAGAGAGTATGCTTGGAACATAGCTAATATATGTCATGCTTTGAGCAACTAAACATGACATACTTGATAAAGTTTGCCTCATTTTGTGTGGAATGTGGAGATGGTTCAGATCCTGGCATTGAAGACCCTGAAATAGAACCTGCATAATAATAATTCAGAATCAAACTTACGACTGAAAAAAAAAAAAAAACAGATAGGATTATATTCTGGAAAATAACTGACTTCTGGAATTATTGCTGGAGGGTAATGATGCCTCAGATGCAATAGATTTGCTGCAGGTCTGAAGCATTATCTGGTTACGAAGTGGAGTGAGGATGGATGGCGCTAGACGGGAAGCAGCTCGTGTTGATGAAATCTTTCCTTTGTGGATGATATACACGGTACAATAATCGGGAACTCCTTTTAATACAGTTCCAGGAATGTCTTTGGCTTTAAATCTGATGTGCACACAGGCTACTTAAATTAGACTTTTACAATCTGCTCTTGTATTCTAGTAGATGCATGAAAAGGTATATTATGTTGGTTTCGATTAGTCATACAAGACCATGAATCTAAAACCTTTGTTTGGACTTGAAATTGAATGCCATATAATATTATGCAGCCTTAAAGGGCTATGACTAGCCGTAAACTTCAGGCCTCGTGAGATTAGTCAAGGCGCGCACAAATTGGCCTGGACATCCACGGTTATTAAAAAAAAAAAAAAAAATAAATTTTTTTAAAAAAATAAGGAAA
>CAIGRH010235579.1:0-12896 GCA_903798295.1 Fraxinus nigra | reverse complement strand
ATGTTCAATTAGTTTGATGTTTGTGATCATAAAATAAGTAATGTGACTTATAAATTTTGTGATCAGTGATCGATGAACAAATTGTGACTTTTAAATTTTTAAGTTGTGATCAATTAAGAAATTGTGACCTATGAAAATTTTGAATTATGACCTAAAAATTTTCGTCGGAGTTGGAACACTTATCGGAATCGGAGCAGTCGTCGGAATTAAGTAGCGGTGGAACGGTCATCGAAATAGTCGTCGGGATCGGAGCAGTCGTCAAAACGGTTGTCGGAAATGAGTTGTGACTGGAACGATAGTCGAAGTAGTCCTCGGAGCCGTAAAGGGTGGTGGTGGAGGTGTGGTGGGTAGTTATATTATATTAGAATTAAATATTTAATAATAAATTGATTTAATAATTTATTATTTCATAAATAAAAAATTAAAAAACCTGATTTGTGAAATTTGAAACTTGTTTTTGTATTTTTGAAATGGTATAAAGTAAAAACCTTAGAAATGTATTGTTCCCATTGAATATTTGAGTTTGCCGGTGAAGCGGATAGTGCTCCCGAAATTGAGATGTTTTTTTAAAAAAAAAAAATCAAATCAAATCAAATAACAAGGGACGATTTTGTTTTGATTGCAGAACCAAGCTCGTCTCTTGGANAGGGTGGTGGTGGAGGTGTGGTGGGTAGTTATATTATATTAGAATTAAATATTTAATAATAAATTGATTTAATAATTCATTATTTCATAAATAAAAAATTATAAAACCTGATTTGTGAAATTTGAAACTTTTTTTTGCCTCATAAATGTATTATTCCCTTAATTAAAACGTTGCTTGCCTTTGCCCCAATTCTTTACTTATACTTTTAATTAATTAAAACCTGTCTTTGGACAACGCGTGTACCACCATAATCATTTTCCTCATTCTAAATAGCTCTCAAATTTGGACAACGCGTGTACCACCATAATCATTTTCCTCATTCTAAATAGCTCTCAAATTTGCAGAAAATCGAAAGGTATCTTCTTCTCTGGTATTTTTGGGACTAATAATCGATTTTTTTTTTCCTTTCTGATTCATTTTCATGTTAATTACAATTTAATATATAAAAATCATTACTTGCTTTCTTTTGGCATATGAATTTGGTAGTTCTGAAATGAGTTATCGCGGACTCTCGTCAAATGTATTTAATATACAACTTTTGCGGATAAACTTCAATTTGAATATGATTTTCCTTCTGGCAGGTAAATACCTAGGTAAAATATCGTAATTAGGTATCAAAGGAAATGCAAATGTTAAAATGCTTATTAGGGATCGTCTTTTTCTTTTTGAGCTAAAATTGTTCTTATCAATTTTAAACAATATTTGCCATTTATTTTGGGACAAATTTTATTTTGGAATTTCATTCCTTAAAAGGAAATACAAGCTTTTCCTGTTCTTTCACTGTAAAGATAGTAACTTCATTTCTATATTAATCATGATTGTGATGCTGCTTAATTCAGTTGTATGCATTATGCCACTGAATTATCAAATTCTTTCAAAAGCCGTTCTTGATTGGTTGATGACCCACAAGATTACAAAGCTACGAACTGGCAAGCAATAATTTTATCGAAATATTTGTGCAGTTTTGTTATTATGGGACTAGTGAATAAATTTTAACTTGAATCTTTTTCATTTTGTAACTTGAGAACCCACCAATTCGTCATGATCTGTGAATATGAAGTAATAGATAAAGATTTTGGAGGAAATATGTCATTTAAATGCTTGCATGACCGTTACCTATTCATGTGATAGATATCTGATTTATTAATCAATGAAGCTCCTAAATTTAAATGTATCATTTGGAAGGTAATGGCAGCAGAGGAAGATGCTAATCTGTCAGCTTTGAAGTCTCATTTAAGTCAAACACACATTGGTTGGAAGCAGGAGATGGAGAGAAGCCAATCCCATGTGGATGCCTTGCAAGAGAAACTTACGGAGGTGGAGGGTTGTATACAAGGTTCAGAAGAAGATGCAAATAAAGAATTAGAAGTCCTCTGGCGTAGAGTTAAAACTGCTGCAACCTTATTGACATACTTGAAATCGAAAGCCAGAGTCATGGCTATACCTCATTTGGCTCATACTTCGTGTGGTATCAAAAAATTGGGTGGCATTGGCCTCATTGATAAAAACGGTGTACCATTGTCCGGCTGGTCAAGAAATGTAGATCTTTCTTCCCTTGATAGTCCGGACAAGGAAACATGGATTGCACTTGGTACTCTTCATGGTTCTTATGATGAACAAGATGGAGCTTATACCACTGAATTATTTAAAAATGTTCAAATGGTTACAGATGTAATGGAAAGGCTTTTCAAGAGGGTTATAGTGGCAGAATCTGAAACTGCTATTGAGAAGGAGAAGGTAACTGTAGGGCAGGAAGAAATTAAAAGAAAGGTCCTCCAAATTGAAAGCATGTCTTCGAAACTAGAGGAGATGGAACAATTTGCACTGGATACAAATTGTATTTTAAATGAAATGCGGCAGAGGGTTGAAGATTTGGTTGAAGAAACTTCTAGACAAAGGCAAAGAGCTGCTGAAAATGAGCAGGAGCTTTATCGTGTTAAGCAGGACTTTGATTCTCTGAAATCCTATGTCAGTAGTCTCATTAGTGTAAGGGAAACACTTCTTTCATCAGAAAAGCAATTTCAGACTATTGAGAGGCTATTTGAACGGTCAGTGTACTTAATCTTTTCTTTTATGATTGTGGAATGCCAATTGTATTTTTCACTATCAATGTCCTCTATTTTATTGGTGGTGATGTCCAATTAGTTTGCTTTATTTATTTTTTCCATTTCTTTTACTGAGTAGTTGTTTCATTTCTAGTTATACATTTTTTGTTTGTAACTTATTTTTCTTTAGTTGGCAGTGAAAGTAGTTTCTTCAATGATTAAAATGGCTCAATAGGGCAGATGTATTACTTCTGTGCTAGGCATAAGTTATAACAAAAACTGTTAAGATAATTCAACAATACTAAAGATAACAATATGCTTGTAATATTAGCAATAACCTGGAAAAGAAAATTAAAAAACTAATAAAGCAGCAAACAACGAATTATCAAATTAATAGCGAGAGCAAAATTGTAGGCAGCTACTATAATCAAGAAATGTCTAAAAAGGTCTTCCTTATCAGTACTACTAATAGGATATTTAAGAGAATCTTTATGATATTTGATTCCTATCGTGTCCCCTTTAACCATAACTTAGGAGTGCAACTTTAAACTATTGAATAAATCTGCACCTCTGATTCTCGGACTTTTCGAAATGAACGAAGTATCCATGTCGACATGACACCGATATGAGTATGGGATATGTGTTGGATTCTCTAAGTTTTAACTAGACACTTCGCTATTTCTACTTCTTTCTTTTTCTTCTTTTTCTCTTATTTCCCATTTTCACTCTCTGTAAATTTAGCGCCGCCGCTGAGAGAGTGAAGGAAGGCGGCGGCGCTAGGTTTTCCTTTCTTTTCTTCTTTCCTTTTTTTTTTTTCCATTCTTTCCCTCTCTATATCGATGGTTTAGAGTTTTCTTTGTATAAAATGAAAAATAGGTTCCATAAAGTGGTACTTAATATTCTACTAAGTCCAAATTGCAATCAAGTTCCTCATTCTATTTTATATAACATTTAGTAATTAACTTCCAATACTTGAAACTAAATCTCAAAAATATTATTTTATTCGTCTTAACCCTTTATTCAATACTTATTTCCTTCTTTGTAAACAATTGATTTTGGTCTATTTAAAATGACATCTTTGGTTAGTAAAAAAAAATTAAAGTTTAAAAAACGTATCCACGACCCGTGTCCGAAATTTAGACTTTTTTTAGCCATGTCCATGTATCCTATATTTTAGAAAATAAAATATCCGACGTTTAGATATGGACTCGTACCCAAGTCTGAGCGTCAGAGATCTGCACTTTATCATTCATCGTTCCTCCAATGCTCCAAATATACTCTCGAGAAATTAGTGGAATTACCCATTAATGCCTTATTTGGTACACATTCTTTCAAAACTCATTTTCAACCACACATTCTTCAATAAAATAATATTTTTCATCACATCAATAATTTTTCCTTACTTTTTAATCATATTTCCCATCATATCGCTATTTAAAATACATATTTCCTCAATAATATCCATCAAACATCCCTAAGTATTTTAAAATACAATTCTATTAAAACAAAAATAACAAGAACAAGAACACCACTTACCCATTACTTGTCCCATGAATTTCCTATAAACATGCTTATCACATTCACATTAAACACTAAGCTTTACAAATTGTACAACACTTCAGCTATTAGAATACATGCCATGCCATAAACCAAAAATTCTCCAAGCATTAAATTAATAAAACAAGCTAAGTATTAACTAAATTGGCTAATTAATTAGCAACCACAAAATTAACTAAAATTCTGTGATTATGGGATGAATAGGTCTCGGGTTTTCAACTTGCACATGCTTTTCTATTGCCAATGAAGCATCATGGTCAGCAACATCCTTATTATTTTGAGTGGACATCTTTTTTAACATCATCTATTATGTAATTCTTTTGTTCTTTTTTAACACTAGTATTTGCGAGCTAAGAAGCACGTATTTGGATACGTTATTCGAATACGATACATGTGCGTCGATAAAACGTTTTGAAAAAAATTAGGATACGTGAATGTGTGTGTGTGTGTGTGGATATAAAACAGAAGCATGATAATAAAAGTAAAATAAGATAATAAAACATTTTATCTTAATACTTAATTGTTCCAATTTTATTTTATTCAAAATCACCACCAACTTCTTCATTATCATAAAAAATAACATTTTCTAGCTTTGGCTAATCTAATGATACATTAGCAGCCTCAAGCAGCACAACACTTTCAAGAGTATCAATGGATCTCCTACAATGTCTCACATTTTAAATTCTCGTTTTGAACATAAATTTAATTTTTTTGATAAAAGACGAAGATTGCTATAACTGAAGACCAATTTATTAAATATATAGTGGAGAGAAAAATGTATTTTAAAAATAACGAGGATCAAACAAGAGCTAAGTGGGCGGTTTGGTGGGATTAAAATTAGATTTTTAGTAGATTGTGATAGATGTTTTTGAATTGTGTAGTTGAAAAGTTGTGGGATCCATGAAAGATGTGGTTAATATTGATTGTTTGACTTTGACTTCAATTAAAATCTGATTTTAATCCAAAACAAACATGGCTTAAGTAAAAAAACTTTGTTGATAATGAGTTTTCAAAGAGTTTAAAACCAATAAATTTTTATTCATATATCCAAACGTATTCAAGACGTATTAGAAATAATTAATAAATATAAAATACATATTAGATACATATCAAAATTCTAAAAATATAAAATAATTAAAAAACATGTACTCGACACATCGAAGCGTATTCAAACTTGGATACGTATCGAATAAGGTTACATAATGAGTTTATAAGTATCTATGCTGCTTAGTTCGCAAGTTGCTCATCACGTGTACCAAAACGATCTTATCGTACCACATAATCACATACCTATTATCTTGACTTATGTAAATGGCATCTACATCATAGTACCATGGTTATTTCAAAAGTACATAAGAATCGTCCATCTCTACCATGTTATAAACAATCTCATCTTTGTTGTACTTTCCAATAGAAAGTGAAAGTTTACGTACACCTCCATATTTTGAATTTTTTGTTCCCTATTAACTTGTAGAACTTGATAGCAAGATTTTTAGTTTTAGTTCTCAAATTGACAACTTCCACCAATGCTTTGTATACCAAGTTCTCATTACTCGTGATTTCGCCCCTATTTGTGCTACATTAAAATTTTCATTTTTATTCTTCTACTAATTTTCAACGACACATTTTTCAATAAAATAATATTTTCCATCACATTAATAATTTTTCCTTCGTTTTCAACTACATATTCACCATCACATCATCCAAAAAAATACGTTATTTCCATTTTAATGTGCATCAAACAGAGGCTTATTATTACGTTGCATTCTTTGTTGTTGATGGTCCATCATGTTTTAAAAATTTTGTCGTGTTTAAAATCGAACTCCTTATAAATCTCCAATAGATCTTCGTAGAATACTTGATATCTTGTGAGTACTTAAACTTAGTTGGGACTCGAGAAAATTCTTTAGCCACTTTTTGCAACGTTATGGGCTTGTTGAAACAACCAACATTTATAACAATTAAAGTCTGCAAATTATTTTTTAGTTGCATCTTCAAGCATATATATCCATCCCTCGTTTAAGAGTCTGGACCAAAATTGGTGTAATTTTGCAATTTTCTGATCATCAGTGTGAGAATGCGCAATTAATTAGTCTACCACCATATTATCCTAGGGCAAATCTTGCTTTGATACCAATTTTCGTGCTGAAGCAAAATTGGAATTCTTGAAACAATAATAAAGTCAAAAAACTTGAAATTTGTAGAGAATAT
This sequence comes from Fraxinus nigra, assembly GCA_903798295.1. Taxonomy (NCBI): domain Eukaryota; kingdom Viridiplantae; phylum Streptophyta; class Magnoliopsida; order Lamiales; family Oleaceae; genus Fraxinus; species Fraxinus nigra. The sequence continues at coordinate 6,437 of CAIGRH010235579.1, read as the reverse complement.
TTTATAGTATTGAATTGTTTATTGAGAAAATTGTACAAAGTCTTTATTTATATAGGCAAAATAATTCCTTAATTTTACTGATGTAAGGAAACTAAACTAAAATCCTAAAAGGAGGAAAGAAATCTAAAATCTTAATCTGAAAGAAAGAAGAAATCCTATTCTAGTGAAGAAAGACAAAGAAATCCAATTCTAAATAAGAAAGGAGAAGAAAAAGAGAGAATTTTATCCTATTTGAAATAGGATTGTGCTACATCAAAATATTTACTTGTCCATGACACGAAATATATTGATTTTCATCATTGACAATACATTTTACCAATCATCCAAATTTTCTTTTCTTTCATTTCTAAATGACATTTGACCGCCTTTTAAATTGACTTCTTCTAGAATTCACTTTGGCAGGCCAACCTGCTCGTTCATAACTAAATTATTGAATTTCACAGTTTAGTCCTCCAAAAACTAAAATCTTTTCATTTTGGTCCTGATCTTTCAAATTTTTACAGCAAGGCATAAATTCAAAAGAACTAATGGTAACGGGATTCGGGGTGTTATATAAAGCGTCAGGCACTTTTGAAAACTATGACTTTTGCTTTAGTGAAGAAATATGTTGAAAGATGAACAAAAATGGAAAAAAAAGGAGGCTTCATTTATTTAGAATTGTAGTATTGGTATCCAGCATATTGTTCCAATTGCAAATTGGTCCACAATTTTTAAAAATGAGTTAGTACTTAATGTTTCAATTTCGTTGTACAAGTAGCCTCTAGTGAATGTTTCAATTTCATTGTACATGTAGTCTCTAGTGAAGAAACTGTTCAAAATTTTGTTGAAATGTTATGCAACAGGAGGCATGTGTCCACCTTCTTAGAGTTAAATGGTGACACTAAAATTCAGGAAAATATAACAAAGAAAAAATAAAGGTTGTCCCTACCAACACCCTACCCCAATATGCCCCCACCATCAGCCCTGCACAACCAGCTTTTCCACAACCGCCATCCCCAAACCAAAGGCAATGGACTAGTCACGACTTCATCTTTAAAAGTTTCAATCATATTTTATTCTTTTCTTGAACATACAGAGCATCTTGGATTACCATCAACAATGCTCTTGATGTGGGTCTTTTGCTAGTGACTATTATGTTTGACGACAAAACTGATATCAGCATTTATAATGCCTAGATTCAAGAAATTCCTGCGCTACAAGTCAGGTCGAGTTGGTACTTGGTGGGCTGGTGCAATTCTTCAAATGACCAGTGGTGAAGCTGAGGGATGAGTTCTTAAAGCTTGTTAGAGACCTGGAACCTGGAACCCTGTTCCCATCTCCCACACACATACGAAGAAAGAAACACTCATTCTTGAACTTCTTTATTATGCACTCAAATGAACAAACACCCAAAAAATCTCTTTCATGCTAGATGTTGGAACATTTCTTTAATATATATATGCCAAGTTGAAAATTATGCTTTATTTCTAATGCATTCGAAAACTTATGTTTAGTCACTGATGAACTAACTGAGCCTGGGTTTGTTTTAATTATTAGACGTGTCATTATATGCATATATGTATAATGAAATGAAGGTATATGATAGAACCTACTTCAGAAGTTTGATAAATTCTACCTGTAACACAATATGTGAACTGAAATTATGATTTGTATTGATTCAAGATGGAATTACAGAAAGGAAAATAACATTATGCCTTTCGAGAGGGTTGTAACTTTCCCTAATGACTTTACTCACTATTTTTCATACCCCTTACTACATACCCCTTATTCTATTTTTAAGCATATTGTAACTGTTTTTGTCCACCTCAGCCTGCCTACTAACAGATTTTGTTGCTGCCCTCTCTTTCTTCCTTATTCTTGATCCTTCTAGAATAGTTATACTTGATTGGGGTTCTATAAATTACCCCTTCCATTTCAGTCACCTTGTCCTCTAGGTGGGAAGTATACTTGTTTGTTGCTGTCCAGGCATCTCAAACCGAACTCGTTAAGCTCTTCCTTGCCTGAAACAAGTTCCTCCAGCTTACTACCGCAGGTCATGACTTCGCTGACCGTCGCCTCTTCCCACTCTCTAATTACAAGAACTTGCAGCTCCTTATTTTTACACTTGTGCCCAATTGTAAATTTCTCATCACAACGATAGCATAAGCCTTTCTCTCTTTTTGCCTGTATCTCTACATTTGCGAGTCGTTTGTAGGGGGTGGGATATTTGATAAAGTTGTTTGGACGAGTTGGGAGAAGATTTAGGGGTGTTGTTTATTTGTTAACTGGGCTGGGGAGTTGGGGAGGTTATGGGTCATGGTATGGAATACTTTTAGGTTTAATGTGGCTGGAATTCCATTGGCCCATTTTGCTTACCAGATTCCTATCTCCTACTATTTTGGCCACCTCCATAATCTGCTCCGGGCCCCAATGGCCTAAGTAAATGGACCTCGGCCTTGATTTTTGTCTTTAGTCCATTAAGGAAATTGCACTCCAAAATCTCCTCTGATACCCCGGTTAATGGTGATGCCAAGCTGGCAATATTCTCTGACCGTGGAGTTCTGCCAGAGGGATAAAAATTGGGCACAAAGAGACCCTTCTTGTGAAGGTCGAAACCTATGTAGCAGCTGGACCTTAACTTCCCAATTTTTCATTGGCCGACGTTTCTCCTCCCATTTGAACCAGGTCAAAGCCTCAAAGTCAAAGCATACAGCAGCTGCCTCCACCTTTCCCCCCTCTTGTCATTTTGTTAATGCTGAAATAACGTTCCACCCGAAAAACCCACCCATCTGGATCGGACCCCTTAAACACGGGCATCTTCAGTCTCCTTATGTGAGGCTCTATCCTCCAATCTCCGCCTGACCCTCCTCCACTGTATTGACTTCCGCCTGTCCTGTGTTAGCCTGGAATCAGCTTGTGTCACAGGTGAATCCTCCATCGCTGGACCCTTCTCTTTACGATCACTTTCTTGATTGTCCGAGGCACGCATCAGTAGATTAAACCTGTCCATCATCCATGAATGCATCAATTTAAATTCTGAACGCAATACTTTGAGCCCTGTTTGAAGTTCATTGTGATTTCTTTCTACCTTTTGGTCTAACTCTCAAACTCGATCAGCAAGAGTCATGGTTGTGTCTTGTTGAATTTGGATGCTCTAATACCACTTTGATAGAACTTACCTCAGAAGTTTGATAAATTCTACCAGTAACACAATATGGGAACTGAAATTATGATTTGTATTGATTGAAGATGGAGTTACAAAAAGGAAAAATAACATTGAGCCGTTCGAGAGGGATGTAACTCTCCACAATGACTTCACTCACTATTTTTCATACCCCTTACTACACATCCTTACTCTATTTGTAAGCATATTGTAACTATTTTTGTCCACCTCAGCCTACCTATTGACAGGTTGATGTAGATCGAATCTACAACACACTAACAAACGGATTGTACTTTAAGAAAACAAACGTTTTTCTTATTTCATGAACAACCAAAAACCCTACAAGACGTTTTGGGATCTTAAATGCTAAAAGAACATATAACCTACTGGGCCAGCAGTCCTTTAATGGATTGGGCTACAAAGCAAAATAAATAAATAAATACTGAATATAATGAACTAAGAAACATTAAGTACCGTTTTGACTTAGCAAACGAATTCAAACATCCAAAATCCACCATACGTCACGACAAAGCGGTGAGTTCAATGGGAATCGTCGCGAGCTTTCCGGAATGGGGTCATGAGGCCAAAACGGACATTGTATGCAAAAGTTAAGCCATTTTTTTCGAACGTCGACCATCCAAACGTTCCAAATACGCAAGTGTTTGTTTCTCCACACTAACCTCATCACAAGTTTTGTTGCTAATGTCTCTTTCTCCCTTCTTCTTGATCCTTCTAGAATAGTTATACTTGACTGGGGTTCTATCAGTATAATTCGATGCATAAATACTTCATGTGTGTTCAAATGGGCGCTCTGCAACTGGCGTCACAACGACATGCCAATCTATTATATCTAAAGTGATTATACATTTTTTGGGAATACTTTATTTTTGGATAAAAAATATCTGGACATGATTAAACAGTGTCTGTCTATTAAATGCCATGATTTAAAGACTGAAAATAATAATATCTTAATGGGTATTAACAGTTCTCTTCGTTTCTAATAAACCCAATGGTTGCAGCTGTCAGCATGTTATGAATATATGTTCATATTGTTGTTATTCCTTGTTGAAATTACTGTCAATTGTACGAGTTAGTTGGCTTTCTTCTCTGGCAAAATTTAATGTGGGTAGTTTTTTCTTCTTTGAACCAGTCTTGTTGCCAAGACGTCACAATTGGAAATTGAAAAAATGCAAAAGGAAGTTGAGGTCCAGAAACTTATGGAAGAGAATGTGAGGCTGAATGTTCTTCTTGATAAGAAAGAGGCTCAACTTTTGGCCATGAATGAACAGTGTAAGGTTATGGCACTCAGTGGTTCCAATGTTTAGTTCCTTTCATTACTTAACTCTCAGATTGAAGGGAGTATGAGGATAAGATGAATTTGTTGGTGGACATATTTTCGAATGTGCCATTAATTTCGAACTTGTTACTTCTACGAGCTATCTTGCTATTTTATTATATGAAGATCACTATGAAAAAAATTCAATTGTTTCGGATGCATGCTTGACTGTGTAACAGGATATTTTTATTGTTTTTCATTGGGGGGAAATGTCTCAATAAGTCCACTTGCATCACCCTAATTGCGAGGACCCATGGCCTGTTTCCTTCCCTGTGGCATGACAAAAGCTGGAATCCGTGGACATCATCTTAAATATTAATTATTTTGAATTTTGAATGAAACAAACCAAGGAAAAGCCCTCGGTGTGGTGATGTACGTGGAAAGTAGAATATGCACATGCTGAGTTTCAAATCAATTGATACATGTGAAGATGCATCAGCAATGTTTCATCAAGCTTGAAGATTTTTATTTGAGTTTTGAGCATCAATTTAAAATATAAAGTCCTTGACTGAGCTCCATTTTAATGAAAATTTGGGGGAAATGTTTTGGAATAATGATTTCTCGGAGATTGTGTGGTTAAAAAATAAAGAAAAACTTTTGATTTATATGTAATGTTACTTTATAGGAGAATGTGTGGTTGAAAATGAATTTTGAAAAAAAAAAAATTTAAGTTTGAAAAAATGGGGCCATAGGCAAAAGAATTAGAAATAAGCTTTTTATACACCAAGTTTGACATTCTCATCAAAAGAGGGGGTCGCTTCCCTAAAAAACAAAAAAAAAAAAAAGCGGCCACACTGCCTTCATCGTAAGGAGGCTATCAAACAACGTGTACATCAAGTTTGATCTAAAGAATTAAAATATTTGTACAATGTTTTTGTACGACATTGTTGACAATATTATTTGTGCCAAAAAAAATGTTGGTTGAAAATATGAATTGTTTTTTGAACTGTCCAACAATAATATGTCACGTTATGTTGTCTACAATGCTGGCAAAATCATTGTGCACCAAACATTGTTCTAGGCAAAATTTGCTATTGGTAGTACCGATACATAATTCCGTATTGTAGGTCTATTGCTACATTTAGGATGTGGAGGTGGAAGTGGACCTACATTTTGTACGAGTTGTGGTACTTGCCTATATACGATCTAGATTACAAGTGATCATTTTATTTGTTAATTCATGATGTTCCTTGCGTGCTTGCATCTTGAAAATTTACGTGTTGATTTGTAAGGTTGAACATGGCATGGTTCGGTTCGATTTGACTGTCAAAAAGGCGAATTGAACCAAAATTTCGAGTATTTAATAAGTGGAGTTGTCGGGTTCAATTGGTTCGGTTTAGTTCGGTTACATACTATAATTAATTTTTTTTTTTTTTACATTTACAACAATATATTAATCTAACTAATGACATGTTCAATTTCAACTCTTACAAAATAACGTAGTTAGACAAAATGATTGAGAAAAACTTATGGCACTCAATTTGGATTATTTGAACTTTGAATTACAAAGTTGGGATTGGGCTGAAAATAGAAAAACGATATTTTGAGCTCAATTAATTAGTTGGCAAATGAAATAGGAAAACGATACTTTTGGGCTCAATTAATTAGTTGAAAAATTTATATAGAAAAAAATTAAAATATTTTGGTTTATTTAATAAAAATATTAAGGAAATTCCACTCTTATTCGATTCTTCGTCTGAACCAAGAGTGAACCAAACCCGTTATTCTCGATTTTGATACCCATTCGGGTAAATAACTTAAGAAAAATCGAGTTTGATTTGGTTCAGGTTCGATTCTACTCGATCTGAGAGTTCTGTCTAACCCTATTGATTTGCACAGAAATGATCTAATGTTTACAGTGGACATGAGTTATAATGCTCATCATAGGCATGGTAACACCAAATGCACATGGCAATACTGAATGTTGCCATACCCAAGCGACCGCGAACTTTTATTTTA
>CAIGRH010235574.1:0-10904 GCA_903798295.1 Fraxinus nigra | reverse complement strand
TCTGATTTGGATTTATTCTTAGTGGGCACAAATATTGTCACCGTCGTCAATTCATGATTGCAAATTGATGCTTTTACCAACATCAATTTGAGGGGATGTCAATGAGCTTGAATAAGATTCCGAAAATCGTCGAAGATTAAATAAGATTTTGAAGATCGTCGAAGATTACGATTATATTATTATAATTGTATTAAATATAGATATATTGTTTTTAGCATTGATTAATATTGTAATTGATTGCTTTCATATTTAGTTGTTATTTTAATCATATTTAATGAGAGAACCTTACAAAGAGGGACATCGGGTCTTTTATTGAGTATATTTGACAGCCAGTTCCAACTTAATAGACATAAGTGGGAATGTAACTAGATATTCTTCCAGGAAGAGGAAAAATGGATGGAGATAGGAGAAACTAAAGTCGTTCTCTACCTCTCTCAATAAAAATGTCTGTTAGCGTCCCATCTGCATATTCTCGAAGCTCCTGCTTGCTCAAAGTTCCATTCATATCTTTATCAAGAGCTAGAAACATATCTGCAAATTAAGAATCTTTAGTTCCAAATACAAAGATTGTAACAGTTGAAAAGGTAAATAAGAGATCGAAAATGGTCCAGCCATGAACAAGTATGATAGGAGAGGCAAGAACCCCACCCATCCATAAAGCAAAATCTTTAATAAAGTCATTATATGCAATGCCTAACAGTGCAGCTTACACAAAGAAATACCCGTAATGGCAGCAAGGCTAGTAAAATAACATCAGAGACTTAACATGCATAAAAAATCAACACTTTGCACAGCCAAAGTACTAACCACATATGCGTTGTGCAGATGTCAACGAGAACCAATTTTCAGCTTGCTCAGTGTCAGTGACTTCTTCCTCGCTTTCCTACATGCAGGTGGCAAGGGAAATGCAAATATTAGATCTCAACTGAAATGCAAACGAACAACAATAATGCAGTGTTTTGGACTTTTTCACACCACCTAAATGGATGGTCAGCATTAACCTTGTGAGAAGGTCCAGCTGCTTTGCGCAACAAAAAGGGGGAAAGGAGAAAAAATTGTTGCTCATAAAAGGCAGTGTAAAATAACTTTTCATGGGTTTTAATACACAGTAAGACCTGAAAAGCATCAGATTCTTGAAAAGCAGTAAACCCTTTTGATACAATCTCAAAATATGGAGAAAACACATTTGGATTTCACATCACTACATCGTAGAGAAAAATTACTGACGTCTCTATCTTGGAATTATCTGCTGTTACAAAAAGTAAAATCAATAATACATTCGTTTGCTACGCTTGGCTGATTGCAGCATCAAACTCAAGAGGGGGGGTCGACTGATTACCTGGTGTAGTTCCATCAGCTCCTGGAGGCAATTACTAAGTAGCACCTTCTTTATGCACGACTTGCCTGATGATAATCAGGGCAATTCCAAACTCAATTGTAAAATAAATGTTAATAAATGCAGTACATAAACAACCTAATCCCCGATAAACTTAGAGGCAGGAGCACGGACATGGGACACACCGACTTGTGATTTTTCAAAAAGGTGGGACGCGGACACGGTGATTTATATTCTTTAATTTTTTATATATCATATCATTATTCTATTACTTTATAATATAAGACACGACACATGGCATGGTCTGTGGAGTGTCCCTAAAGTATCCCTTGACTGTCGAGAATTTAGAGAGATATATCGTATATATGAAAAATATGCGGCATGTGGCTTGTCGGACACGTGTCCTAAGGGTCAGAGGTTGTCTGGTTCCAACAAGACACGACATGTGATGGACATAGACACATGAACTAGAAGGAGTCCTCGTGCTTAATAGTAGATAAGTCGATAACCAAGCAAAAGCAAGTATAGTTGCTGCAAAGGAGCCTCTAGAGCCGAGTGTTACAAATCGAAATATGTATACATCTATACTCACAACACACAAATATGAAACTCCATGTGGCGGACAGCAGTACTGCACTATTAAAAGGGGGAAAATAAAAGGGGAAAGTAAAATGTAGAAACGACAAGAGCCCAAAAAATGCAGCATATTAAAGATTGGAAATCCTAAATGCAACTGTGTGAAATCATTCTGAGCAACTAAGAAAGATTTGAGTGCCAACCTCGTTTATGGGGATCACAAAAGAAGAAAAACTTGTGTGCAGCTATGCGACAGTACATATGCACAAAAGCTTCTGGTATGTCCCGGAGTTGAGCCAAATTAGGTATAAGACCTCTTATATAGAATTCCATTTCCTGATCCGAGAACAATTAGGCAGTTTTAGAAAACATTCATCATTAAACTACATAACCTTAATAGATAAAACGAAAGATACATTCCATTTTGCAGGAACCAACTGTAGAGAAGAAAAAAGAACCATACGTGAGGTTGAAGGAAGCCATCAGAATCCTCATCAAGCTCACTCATATCAATCCTGGCTTGAGTAAGTGATACCTGAGGAAGTAATGGAAGCCAGGTATTACACGACAAACAGTTTTTACAAGTTGCATTTAGGCAGCAAAAGTTTGGAACTTTTTTCAATCCTTTAGTTTTTGTTTTCATTAATGTAAATCAATAACCACTCTACTCAGAAAGAATGCACCCCCCCTCCAATGGATAGTTGCTAATAATAATTATTTGGATACCTTCCATCTACACGGCCAAGTAGTCTTCTGCATTGGTATGTCCTCTCAAGCACTTGGCACTCTAATGTCTATTATAATCATAGAAATTTAAACTGTTGATAGTATTTGACATTCTCAATTTCCCTATATCAGAGATCCAGGAGGGAATTCTACAATTGAATCATAATTTAAGGTGCCTTCTTATATTGATGAACTTTGTTTTATAGAATCTAATGTGAGAACTCATTTCTTTTTTCTTTCACATTCTTCCCTTATTTCTTTTTCCTGGTTTCTTAGGACATACAGGGACAGGATTCGAGGTCCGTCAAATAACAAATGATTCAACAAAAGCCGGTCTATACAAACCACTAAAATTTTTTAAACCTAAAAAGATAATGCAATAAAAAGACGAGTATCGTGCTAAAAGTTAAGATGTAAAAGGGGGAGAAGGGAAGAGGATTAGATTAAGCATCTGCAAGCATCAAAGGAAAAGCAGCTCAACGCGTCAACATTCCATGAGCATACAAGGATCGGAAGCACCTACCGTACGCATTACATAGAGATAGAATGGTAGAATGGCGATTCTTCCCAATTCATCTTTTTCAAACTTCATGAAATTTGAAGGGCAGAAAAAGCGTCGACATTTGGAGCCTATTTGTTCCGTACATACAGAGGCAATGTGGCAAAAGTCTTCATAATTCATCTAACAGATGACAAGTGAAAAGCATTTCAGCATAACTTCATATGCAGAAGTGTAGAAAACTCAATATTGTTACGTTAATTGGAAATTGTTGAATTTGAGGACAATTAAGAAAAGCTTAGAAAATGTCATTAGTTAAACTAAAGTTACAGACCAATCCACTAAAAAAGATAGGCATCAATGTACACTTTTCCAGAAATAACTCAATAAGTTGGAAGTTATATTAGTTTTTCTTTGTACTTCTTGAAGTACATGGTTCAGATGACTTCTTTCCAAGAAACTCAATATGCTGTAATGCAAATTGAACTGCTGTAAAGCAGGCAAGCCACAAATGAAAAGCAAGTTGCATAGAAAGCTATCCAGCTATTATAATTTAAGAAATTTCTCAAATATTTTATAGACTGGCTGCGTGATATGCAAAGATACAAGTTCAAAAGATATTGCATTCCACTGTAGAGTAGAGTTTCCAATAATTCACTATGCAGCAAGTTAATCTACAAATCCCTAAACTGAAAAACCTATGACAGGATGTAATGGAAAAATAAGGCAGGAAAACAAGAGAGATTATGAATACTTAAATCTAACATTTGCAGCAAAACAGACAAAAAGAATTAGAGCAACCACTGACCTTTTCAGCACCAGTTGCATCATCAATGACACAATTCTCCCTCAGGCATAGCCACATAGCATCCAAATCATCAGCATTCAGCAGAAGATCTGTTTGTTTCTGACCAAGAATACTACAATGTCAATCATAATTTGTCAAGAATCAAATCCAACCACTGCACAAATTGGTCAAGGAACTGCGGATCCACAACCATAGCATGAAGTTGTTACAAATCAGCAGATAAAACTATTGCTGCACGGAGCTGAAACTATGGAATCCCAGTATGACAATCAATAGACACCCTTTCACCACCAGCTACACAGAATTATGAATGTGGATGCTCAACGTGAAGGATTTATATTAAGAAAATCAATAAGAGCAGATAAATCAGCGCCAATACCTTTAGAAAACGATATTTTGCTAGCCTCTGGACTCTATGACTGATGGATCCTTCTTCAGGTTTCTGAATATTAAAAAACAGAAGCATGAGTTGAAGAGAAAATTCAGCAAATTACGTTCGAGAAGGGTTAGAAAATATATCTTTGGAAAAGTAGAGCACAATAAATATTCTCTCCATAGATGCTAAAGGTCTCTTGACGAGACATAAAATAAATATTCACTAATTTTTACATATTGATTGATAACCAGATTTATTGAAAGATGCTGTTTTCTATTTAAATAAAAATAATAATTCATTTACAAATAAAAAGAATAATTATATACCTTTTTGTAGAAACTAGGAATCGTGCCTGCTTCAGAGCTCTTTTGTTGCTTCTCTTTAAACATGTCTAATAAAATTCTTTTTGTTTCTAGCTCTGAAAGGAAGACAAAGATTAAGTCAGAAACTTCCCTGCTTACAGTAAGTTTAAGCAGGAATCCATAAAAATTGCAAATCTAAGCACATTTTATGGCTGTGAAGTCCCAAATCATCCAATCCAGAAGCAGTCTTAGAATTTCCCATGAGCGAGATATAAGCATGCATTGCATAGTGCAACAGCAATGGTAGTTCTTCGTAACCTCAATGGCTAGTATTCTGTGCACAACACATTGCAACAACAAACTAATGTACATTCCAAATACATTTAGAGTCAACCATATGAATCCTTTTTCGTCACGGCTTTCTATTCATTGTTACCTATCCAAGTAATTAGTCCTTAGCAACCACAATTGGCCATGTTAGTTTTGTTTTACCCCTCCTTTTAACTCATTTTACTGAAATTGCAACTGTTATGACTGACCCTCTTTAGGTCTACACAAAACATGTCCCACACACCTTGATTGTCCTACCCTTAGGTTATCCTCATTCAATATATACCTCCACTTATTAAAATATAATCTCATTTAGTACCTTTTTTATCTAGTATGCTCACATATCCATCTTAGCATCCTTATTGTCTCCTCCTTTCTCTATTCCGCCTCCTTCTTTGCTCTGTTTGAATTGTCTAAGGCAAAGTGCTGCACATGCCTACTTTACTTACTCGACAAAAGGGAACAAATTTCTTCTTTATTATTTTTTTAGAGTTCCGCCACGTTTTGTTCTTTAACAGCCTGGCACTAAGTACATAAAGTGTAGCAAATCTAACAGTTGGTAAATGGAACTGACCTCATGAGGATCATCCTATAACACAAAATTTCTCTAGACTAATCCATATCATCCTACCTACTATAATCCTATGCATCAGATACAATTCAATTCTTCAACCTAAATATCTAAAACAAACACTTTTAAAGACCAGCACATCGTCTATAGCAGTTCAATTTTCACCCTTCTTGTTTGCTAAAACTCATTTACAACCAAACGTTCTCTCAATAATTTTGCATGCAAGATCCATAATTCTTCCATACTTTTTAACCACACATTCTCTAAAAAAAAAAAAATCATTTCCCACAAAAGCTATTCTCAAAAAATCTCTACCAAATAGAGGCTTAAAGTAACATTGTATCTACTGAACCCTCTGGCCCTTCTTGCAATCAATCAAAAGCGTGTATAAGCATACACATATAACAATTACAACTAGCAATGGGGAATATGGAGGAAATTACAGACCCATTAAGGATTCGGATCCAAGCCCGGCACCGGATCCGATGTACCGGCGGAGGTTTCGGACCCACAGCATGGAAGAGACTGGAGGGATTTTCTTCGGAGCAGATGAATCGTGCCCTTCGCCATCACTCGATCCACTATACATATCTCCACCTCCGATTCAAAAACAATTGGAGAAAAATTTTCACAGCATAAAATAATTCACATGCGGGTCGCAAACTCGCAGTACATTCTACTCGGAGCTCCGAAAACCCGATTGATAAAATGCGAAGACAAAATTCTCGCAGAATTGAAAGGCTCTGTAAACTGTAAACGTCCCTTTCTTGTTTCTGCACTCACACCGGTCTGGACCGAACGTTATTGCAATAGATTAATTTCAGGGATAATTGTAGGCGAGGTTCCAAAATTCTTAAAAATGTACAGATTAGTGCTCAAACATTTAAATAGTAGTAGCGGAGGTCCCAAACCTTTTAAAATTGCACTTCTCATCCAACAAAACAAATTGTAGCTCCTAGTCCGACGATTCGCTACCGAGACAAAATTTCCGCGGATCCTCTGGGTTGCTTCTTTTTCGACGCCCACACTATACGACAAAAGGATTAGCCATGCAGAGGCACGTCAACTGATCAAAAGTCATTATTTCATTATAATTTGATTAATTTAAAAAAAAAAAAGATAACATTTTAACCTTTAATTAAAAAAATGGAAATTTACATCGAATATCTTATATCTTTCAAAAATATGCAGCGAATGCATCATATGAACTTTTAACGATTTTCAACCAAAAATTTGTTAGTTGACAAAAGAGTAATGCTATTCAATCTCACTGGATTACAAACACAGTTTATGTGGCGTTAATGTGACATTAGAGCCATCTAAATTGTATTTCTAAACACACTGAAGATGAAAAACATTACTCTCTTGACAAAAATATGCATCTTCCTTGATCTACACCACCACCCCAACTGCTAACCCATTGGTAGGTGGAAGAGCCTCTGCCATCGTCGTTACTATTTATTTTGAAAAGAGCAATGTTATTCATCCCGAGTTATAAAACACAGTTTATGTGACTACAAATGATATGTTAAATGAAATGTGAAATTAAATGACTTATTTAATTTCACATATCACTTAATGTCACATTAACGACACCTAAACTGTGTTTATAACTCCAGTGAGGATGAATAGTATTACCCTTTTGAAAATAATAAATATCTATCTTTATTTTTTTATTATTCCCAAATCTTTAAAGGTTCTTAGGATCAGTCAAGACTATGAAAAGACCATTATGCCCTCTTTCAATTAGTCAAATTTTGGTCAATGGGTGACTTACGAGTTAACTGACAGACTTTTGGACACAAACCGTACGAGGTCAGACCCATCGACCAAAATTTAATCCATATCTCTTCCATTATTTTCCATTCGAGATTTGTTATACAATAAACATTCTTTAAGAGCATTTTTGGTATTTTAAATTAGACAAGATTGACTTGATACGATCCGTCGAATTGAATGCAACTCAACGTGATAAAATTGTTAAAAAAAAAACTGAGAAAAGACAGTTAATTACTCAAATATATAGTCGTTTTTTGAATTTTCTTCGAAACAAGATACTCATAAAAAATACGTAGTATCATGAGCTTTTAACACGATCAAATTAAAAAGAGATAAATTTTAACGAAACTTATGATTTCGTTCTCGTCATACTTGTCGGATCGAACGTACTCAACATGCTGAACGTGCTACAAAAATTACGAAAGAATTTTAATTAATCAAACACGAAGTTTATTAACTAATCAAAAGCATAAGCAGCTTCACCAAAAAAAGCTGCTTATTTTACAGGCACACATTATTGCTAGTTAGTATGGTTAGGAAAACTTCATGCCCTCGCAACTCTAAAACTACACTCTAATCCGACTTCTTACTACCATCAAATTAATGCAAGAAAAATGCATTAATTAATTATTATTAGTGCCGGATAGTTTGAAAAAAAAAAAAAAAGTGCAATAATTATTAAACCCATATAGCACCAGCCTCTTTGAGCATTGACTTCAATTTTCTCTTGAGATGAAGACTCATGACCTCATTAGCTCCACCAACAAATTGGCCGCCGATAAACACCGCCGGGACGGTCGGGTTGCAGCCAAGCCTCGACAGAGCTGCCTCGATTTCCCGGCCTCTCGGCATCTCGTCCAGCTCGTAAACTGCCGGGTTTACCCCGAAATCGAAGAAGAGAGACTTAATGGTGTGGCTCATGCAACATGAACTCTTGCTGAAGATCACCACTGGCTTTTCTGACACTATATTGCTCATGTCCATTGATGCAACACAAACGTAATTACAAAAAAAGTTAGAATATAGCTTATTTCTGCTTAAGAAATCTAGGAGAGTACTTTGGTTTTGCTGTGAGGAAAATGGAAACTGCATGGGGACATTTATATAGAGTTTTCGTAGGGTAGGGTGTGGTTTTTTATCTGGCAAAGGCAAGGATAACTTTGGACCTGAAGGAATTGAAAGATTAGATTAGATTATTTTGATTTTGATTTTCCTTTTAGTAAGATTTGAAAGGGATTGATGTGTCGTACCACAAAAATTGCACAATAACGAATCTCTGCATACGGATATTGTCACACACTCAACCCTTGTTCGGCTTTGATTTAACCATGAAAACTCTTATTTTTACGTATTCATTTTCTATCACATCTTCTCCTAAAATCACTATTTAAAATATTATTTTTAAGAAAATATGCCATCAAACAGGGACTAAGTGATTATAACTATGTTTGACACCGATAAAATCTAAGTCAAAGTCAACAATTAATTTTAACCACGTATTTTATGGATTCCACAACTTTTCAACAACATATTTCATTAATTTATATCAAAATCTACTAAAAATTCTAATTTTAATTCTAACCGCAAAGGAGCTAGTGACGAAGAATTAAATATTCAGATTTTTGTCCAAGTCTTTTGCTCCTAGTACATTAATGCAGCTCTCTGATAGAATGATGCCTGTTATTCTTGTTCTCGCCTTCTCCTATGTTACGAAAATAATTTATAATCTTACTTCTTTCGTTATTTCTTCCTTGATTATTCAGAAAATAGGTCGATTCTAGTCATTTGATCGTTGTGTCATTTGTGCACGATGATACTTATCTATTTAAATAATTTTGGTTTAGCCTAAAGAAAAATTACTTCATCGAGGTCATTTTTCCTCAAACAACTTATCTCATTTGATTTTTTATAAATTGATCGGTTGTAGGTTCGAATCTAATTTGAGAAGAAGTTTGATCGAAATTCATAGTAACATTTTATTTTGGTTAACCATATATTTTGTATTTTTGTGGGCAATTTAAAATAATTAAGAAGATCAAAATGTGATCCAAATAACTATTTGATGTATCTTTCTAGGAAGAATCTTGTGAGTTGGAGAAGGAAATTGGATCTATCCAATTCGGACCTCTTTTCTCCATGACAAGATTCGTGGCATCTAGTTCCCAAATGAAAATGGAGAGCCACAAACCACAATTGGATAGACTTTTGTAATCACATGGGTTACACGTGCTAATAAAAAGGGTTTTTCCTTTTTTTTTTTGGTATTCGTTCGCTTATCATATGTTTGGCGTAGCTTAAAAGTTGATAAAATTAACAATTAATGTTAACCACACATCTTACCAGCTTTTATCAAAATTTATTAAAAAATGATTTTGCGCTACATCAAACGGTGGCTTAAGCTTGAAAAATAGAAGAGAAGTGAGATGACGAGCCCAACACAAAACCTTTTGGCCCCTATTTGGTGCACATTTTTACTTCAAGAATGCATTTTTTTTATTGATGTGATGGAGAATATGTGGTTGAAAAATGAAGGAAAAGTCATTAATATGATGAAAATATTTTTTTTATTGAAAAATGTGTGATTGAAAATGAGAATGAAAAAATAATATGACTCAAACAGGGACGTATCTAATATGATATGTTATAATTGGACTATCGAATAAAACTTCAATAGCAAATTAATCATTCTCAATGTCAAGTCCTCTCTTGTGAGCCTTTATTTTTTTTATTTATTTCCTAAAGAAAATGGTAATTGGTTTTTAAATTTGTTTGTGCAATAGCTAGAAGTTAGTCATTTTAAGGTCTTACGTATGAAGAATGTTGCAAGTATCATAAATTAATGAGGTCCCCTTGGAAAATTATCCTCTTTGCCTTTTGCCATGTATATTTGGCATTATTATGAGATATATATACATATATTGCCGACACACACAAACAACAAATTTCGATTCATTAGACAATGTTTATGAAATGTTCAAAATTGCTTATAAAACTAAGAATACACTTTTCAACATATTTGAATAATTTTTTNTTTTTTATTTATTTCCTAAAGAAAATGGTAATTGGTTTTTAAATTTGTTTGTGCAATAGCTAGAAGTTAGTCATTTTAAGGTCTTACGTATGAAGAATGTTGCAAGTATCATAAATTAATGAGGTCCCCTTGGAAAATTATCCTCTTTGCCTTTTGCCATGTATATTTGGCATTATTATGAGATATATATACACATATTGCCGACACACACAAACAACAAATTTCGATTCATTAGACAATGTTTATGAAATGTTCAAAATTGCTTATAAAACTAAGAATACACTTTTCAACATATTTGAATAATTTTTTTAAAGGAAGCTGGTTTAAGATAACTACTACAAGAAACAGAATTTTTTTGCAAAAACAGACTCTTAATCGTTTAATATGCTTTTATTATAATTCGAGAGAGCGACAAAAATGTAAATGTAATGGGAATCACATTCTCCCATATTAGAATCGCATGCTGTTAGGGTTTCCTTTTGAGGTGAAGGTTTTGCAAGTTTTCTATATGCTACAAGATGAAATTTAAGATATTCTTATAAAAGACCTTTTCTAATTTTTTTTTTTT
Source organism: Fraxinus nigra (assembly GCA_903798295.1). Lineage (NCBI taxonomy): Eukaryota > Viridiplantae > Streptophyta > Magnoliopsida > Lamiales > Oleaceae > Fraxinus > Fraxinus nigra. Next base: position 2 of record CAIGRH010235574.1, on the reverse strand, counting down.
TT
>CAIGRH010235562.1:0-16341 GCA_903798295.1 Fraxinus nigra | reverse complement strand
ATGGAAAATTCGCCTTATATTTTATTTCTGTGAGTGCAAATTGTAGAAAAATATCTTCAATTTATTTTATATGAAGGGAACAAGGGACAAAACTTGTGAGATGGGTTACCTTTTCAATATACATACACGCATATAAGTCCTAATCCATCGATCTACCTGCGGTTCCTGGATCGCAAATCGGAGCCTAATAGTTGTGATTCTTACCAGTAGTCAAGGTACGTAATCAATTGAGATTTTATAGACCCTAATTTCGTTATTACTTAAATCGACATTGAATTACTTTCTACGGAACATTTGAAAAATAGAATTCTGACTACATTTTATTGAAATATCGTCCTTTTAATTTCTGGGTTCATCTCTATTTTGCCTCTCTAGTAATGGATTGTATGTTTTGTGGATCTCTGTTGAAAAGTTGAACATTTACAAGTTAGAACTGTGGTTTAAAATTTGCACGAATCTTGTTTTTATTTTATTTTATTTTATTTTCTGGCTTCATCTTTTTTTCCTATGTTACAATAGATTTTATATTCTGTTGACTTTCTGGAATATGCGAGTTTCATGTATATAAATCTATACTTTTTGGTGATCTTTTGGTTGAGTTTTTATATTTGCATTTTTTAGGAAATTTCTGAAAGATAGTTGGAATTTGATTTTGAGGTGCAAAGTGGTCATTTTCGTGTTTCGCTAGTATGGAGCTGAATGGGATGTCCTTTCTGAGCCTAACCTGACAATTATAGCTCAAGGAATTGGGAGATAGAATTACCCACCCAATTCTCTGTGTTGTTATGAAATTAGGAGGAGAATGTATAAAATTAGGGAGAAAGCTTGTAGGTGCCTTATTCAGTGAATTGGGTGGAATAGCACTTTTAGAATTTCTGATAACTGTAGCAGTCTCTTCTAGATTTGATTCTTCAAACGACTACAATCCATTTTGATCTGTGCCTTTCAATGGGAATCTTCTTTGGTTAATAAATTAGATTTTTCTTAATATAAAACCATCAAAGAGTTTTTTTTTTTTAGCATATTTATATTGTAGATAGACAGTGGGGTGTGTCGTATATGATAATCTTATGCAGGTTGATTACCTTTCCTTAGAGGATCTATTAGAAACAGTTCTTGATTTGTGAGAAAAAACAAAAATCATGCACATTAAAGAGGTACCTTTGTCGGATATTCTTCTGGTGAATTACACATGGAGGAAACCAAACCGAAAGCAAGAATTGAAACTCAACTTTAACTGTTGTACAGGAGTGTGAATATTTATTTATTGAAAGGCTGTTAACTATAAACTTCTTATGCACGTCCTTAAAAAATATTTTTGATTATTATTTTTAAAAAAAGACTTAATTTATTATGTCTGGATTGGTAGAACAAGGTTCTGGCTGTTTTTGAACAAGATACCAACAAGATTAACTGAATAATAACGGAATTACAAGATTTACTCCAATCATGAATCGTGCATTAATGGATTTTGATTAATATATACATGCATGTAGGAGAGATGGGGACGAACGGTAGTGCTCTCTGTTCCTTTGTAGCCCTAACTGGAAGTGTTGGATGAATTGTTTGCAGGAAAAACTTTACTATTGAATTGTAAACTTTGTGATGATGACTAAATTGCAGGACCTGTATTCTGAAAGCCATCACCATGTCTTCTTCATATCTTCCAGCAACCACAGATTCGCTTGTTCTGGCTACTGAAACAAAAACTCCATCCGAGGCTATATCTATCCTCTATCGCATACTTGACAATCCCTCATCTTCTTCTGAGGCCCTAAGGATAAAAGAACAGGCCATCTCCAATCTCTCTGATCTTCTCAGACAAGAGAACAAAGCTGAGGAACTCAAGAATCTACTGACCCAGCTCCGGCCTTACTTCTCATTGATACCCAAAGCAAAGACTGCAAAAATTGTCCGTGGAATTGTTGATGCAGTAGCCAAAATACCAGATACATCAGATCTCCAAATTGCCCTCTGCAAGGAAATAGTGCAGTGGACCCGTGTAGAGAAGCGAACTTTCCTTCGCCAACGAATTGAGGCAANATATCTATCCTCTATCGCATACTTGACAATCCCTCATCTTCTTCTGAGGCCCTAAGGATAAAAGAACAGGCCATCTCCAATCTCTCTGATCTTCTCAGACAAGAGAACAAAGCTGAGGAACTCAAGAATCTACTGACCCAGCTCCGGCCTTACTTCTCATTGATACCCAAAGCAAAGACTGCAAAAATTGTCCGTGGAATTGTTGATGCAGTAGCCAAAATACCAGATACATCAGATCTCCAAATTGCCCTCTGCAAGGAAATAGTGCAGTGGACCCGTGTAGAGAAGCGAACTTTCCTTCGCCAACGAATTGAGGCAAGACTTGCAGCTCTTTTGATGGAAAACAAGGAATATTCTGAAGCATTGAATCTTCTTTCAGGGCTGATCAAGGAAGTGAGAAGATTAGATGATAAGCTGCTACTTGTCGATATAGATTTGTTGGAGAGCAAGCTCCATTTTTCTTTGAGAAACCTTCCTAAAGCTAAGGCTGCACTTACTGCTGCAAGAACAGCTGCCAATGCTATTTATGTGCCTCCAGCTCAGCAGGGCATTATAGATTTACAAAGTGGAATTCTTCACGCAGAAGAGAAGGATTACAAAACTGCTTATAGCTATTTTTACGAAGCTTTTGAAGCTTTCAATGCCCTCGAAGATCCCCAGGCCATATATAGCCTCAAGTACATGTTGCTCTGCAAAATTATGGTTAGCCAAGCGGATGATGTTGCAGGAATAATATCTTCCTCCAAGGTGGGCTTGCAATATCAGGGCCCAGAACTTGATGCAATGAAAGCCATTGCCGATGCTCACTCAAAACGCTCGTTGAAGCTTTTTGAGACTGCTCTTCGAAATTTTAGGGCTCAGCTAGAGGAAGATCCTATTGTCCACAGGCACCTTTCTTCCCTTTACGATACACTGCTCGAGCAGAACCTTTGCAGGTTGATTGAACCTTTCTCAAGGGTCGAGATTTCTCATATTGCCGAGTTAATTGAATTGCCTGTCGACCACGTTGAGAAGAAATTGTCGCAAATGATCTTGGACAAGAAATTTGCAGGAACTTTGGACCAGGGTGCTGGATGCCTCGTCATTTTCGATGATGCCAAAACAGATGCTATATATCCAGCTACACTAGAAACCATTTCGAATATGGCCAAGGTTGTGGACAGTCTTTACGTGAGATCTGCCAAAATAATGGCATGAGGTTGAGATTGTTGGATGCCCTTCCAATTATCAGCTACTTCACCTTTTCTATCTTTGGGATTCGTCAGGTTGTGCTTGCTTTTTCATTCTCCATTGACACTCTCTCTTCAAGTTAGTGTCTGTTAAACATGTTTCACTCAAGGTTCTTTAAATTCTTAAAATTTTCGATTCCCCTTACGTGCTTCGTATTTTGCTATGAATTTGTTGACAAAAGTGGAATTAGAGCTTTATCATAACTATAGTCTATAGGTTTAAAAGCATTGTTAGCCACCCAACTTACAGCATTAATTCACTTTCAACATCTATCGCAGACAGGGTTAAACAAACTTCCAGAATCTTGTACATTCTTATTCAGTGGAAAGTACCAAAACTTGCCTATGAAAAGCATCTGCCATCAAGAAAGTCGTGATATTCCAGCACCAAAGGACACTTCTCTGTAGAAAGACTTGGTTTGAACATTTTTGCAGCGACTGAGAATAATAAGGAAGATGGATAGAGAAACTTGAATTAACTATTATTCAATTAACTCGAAGAACTCGAATTTTTCGGCGTGCCAGTAAAATCTCGTTCATTTGGGCAATTCGGAGCAAAAGCTGCTTTATTTTCTGCAAAAAAAGATGAAGCCAAATAGCCAATGGTTATAACTATGGAATGAAATATACATAAGAAAGGGGTTTACATTATGTCAACTAGTTTACTTATCAGTGAACGAATAACTTTCAAAATCATTAATTTTTTTAGCAGTCAGGATGGAAATCAGCAACTTATTTTGATGCACCTGTCTAGGAGCGATTCTCTTCAGTTTTGAAGTAAAATGAGAACATTATTCACATTAATGGATCGCGCTCTAGCCGTGATGGTTGACACACAAAAAAGCATTGAAAAACATTTTTAATTTGAAATCCCAAAAATTCCCGGCTGAAGAGGATTGAATGCAAAAATAAAGGGGCACAATGATCTTTTCTTCGGTCCACTTTAATTATGTTGTAAGGAAGCATTAAACAATTGCTACTACAACAGGACGCGCATAACTATATAACGTTCTAATTTTTTGTTAAAATCTGAAGAGAATCACAAGCAGACAAGGGCTATATGATGTAAAAGTTACTTAAAAAAGAAGTAATTTATTTGAAGTAATAGTGGTAATCTTTAAGCTTAGCCAAGTATGTTCCCAACAAATAATACAAGAGAAGGCATTCATATAAAGTTAAGTAATGCGAGATACAACTCACTACAATAAATTAAGCCCCAATTTGATTGAGATTAAAATCAATTTTTTAGTAGATTTTGATAAAAGTTGATGAAATGTGTGGTTAAAAAGTTACGGATTCCATAAAATGTGTGGTTAAAAATAATTATTGACTTTGGCTTTGAATTTTAATCCAAACCAAACAGCTTAAATATTATTCCTAACACACAATTTCCTTAAATCTTATTGCTTCATCGTAAGCAATTTCATTAAAAGTTAAGTTTAGGTCAACTATTGACATTTTTTGTGCTCTTGTACATGTTGTCTAAAGCTCAACTTGATAACAACATTAAAAACTCCAACTTGAGGTGAGGTCTATATGATAACAACATTAAAAACTCGAAACATTTTACAGTTTAATACCAATAGTTGTATCACGATTGTCCAAGCTTAAAAATAAGTAAAAATAAATTTTAAGTAATAGTTTGTTTCCAAACACATTCAGATAAATTATGTTTTCCTTTTAAATAAAAAATCACTTAATTTCAAAGTAACTCTACTTTACTATTGAAATAAGTAACTAATTTGCAACTTTTATTCTGTATTTATTTAAAAATATATTTACTTTTAAATAACTTATTTTCAATTTTTAGCAATAATAAACTTTTTAAGTAATTTTTTTAAGCTTAAGATCACTCCCTAAACTATATGGAACTTTTTTCTGAATCAAACCTGGTCTTTTTCTTTGATGGGAAGTAATAGGTACTCCTTGTGCTCCATCTTCATTGATTTCCACATTTTAACACTCTCCTATGCAACAAGGACACTAAAACAACTGCAGCAACTCTAGACACTGTCCACAATCCAACCTTAAAGCAATCTAATTTTCTTATCTTAAGAAAAATCCGAAAAGGACCCGAATTCAAGACTCCCAAATGCAATCTTTTCGACCCTCTTGACTCCATCTTTTCTATCGCCATCGCCATCAGGTGACAAAAATGGCCGTGGCTCGTGGACTTGTTCGTTGTGGCGTGGAGTCGAGACAGGCAGGTCTTCATGATCACTTGGAGGAAATTTTGAGCCTTTGGTGTGTATTGTGTTGTTATTGTTCAGCTGTATGTGCTCCCAATCGGACAGGTCTTCTGATACGTCGTTCTTTTCCATATTTTAGTAAGGTTGTTAGTCGAGAGGCAGAAGAGGAATCAAGTAATGTGACACTGCTGCTAATGTTCTTGGAAAACATTATCCCCTCTTTGATTAGTTGAAATAAATTTCACTAAAAATCTTGGTTGGAAGATATTTTGCTGGAAATATCTTGAAAGGAATTTTTTAGAATTTGTATTTGTGAGCTAGTTTTTGAGGCACATGATAAAGAAACAAACAACAGAACATAAATCAAGAAATTGACTTTTTACATTCAGAATTTGGATTTACAGCCAGTTACTTTGGTCTTATTTTACTTATTTATTTGCATTTGTGATTTTTGGAATAAATAATATTTGACTTTTAACTGTGCACCACATAAATAAGGTGATTACCGTTCATTGTTCCATTCAAAATCGACATCCACGATAACTCGCATTACTAGGTGTTGATTTTATGGAACTAGTCTTCTACTCAAGTAATTCTCTCCGGGTATTAGCTACGTGTCATTTCACAACACACGTCCATATTTTTACTATATGGTTAAAACTCACCTTAAAACTAGCACGTAAAGGAGATGGTGCCAGAATAGTTGAAGTTCAAATCTAACATAGAAACCAAAGAAACAAAAGAGCAGAAGAGTATGATCCAAGAGTATAACATTTGTCAACTATAGATGAAATTCTCGAATTTTACGTTCAGTATATCCTAGAATTTTTATATTCCTTTGCAATCCACAAATAGCAAAATGTTATAATAATAAATTGAATTATGTATCTGGCAATTTCCTGGAATTGAGAACCAAAATGTATTGTAATGCAAGAGAACACTTAATAGTTGATATGTACTGTTTTCAAGATCCCACATCGAAAGAACAAGGAAAGGGAGAGGTTGTGGAGTGTTATAAAATAAGACCAAGTGGGTAAATGCAACATACACTTGGATGGGGTCAATGGGCGATCAAGAAGGCCATGGCCTAGGTTGGCGAGCCTGGGCTGGCGACTTCCATTGCAATTTGGAGGGACGTCCGCCATAGGTCGGCCCAAGTGGTCGAGCCTACATAATTTGTGGTAGTGGGGGCCTGCGTTCGCGGCCCCTGTCCGATTCAATAGTTGAAAAATTTGTGCCTTCTTGGGCTATAATTGGGCCATAATTGGACCTACACGGCCTGAGTACTGCGTCCGTACTAAGTCAAATTACTGCGTCCGTACTAATTTATAGCCTCGAACTTGCGAATTTATAATATTTTCAACCATTGTGCAAAATAATTATTTTTACTGGAAAAATATGAAAAACTTTGTACTGACAAAATAATTATTTTCACTGGAAAAGATATAAAAAGAACTCAGTAATATTTTTGTTTACTAACATTTTATGAAAAAAAAAGAACCTAAATTCGTTATTGGATTTGAATGTAAGAAGGGGGACTTGCACAATTTTTGCATATCACATCCATAAGTAGTCTTTTATTTTTTTCAATCATTCTCCAAAAAAAAAAAGATCGAATCTCTCGGTGAAATAATTTTGTATGTGGATCTATATTCTCTATACCTTTGAACCATTCTCCAACCATAATTTTCTACTTATTCTTCGAGCGTCTTAATTTTTTCCAACTTCGTATTTTGATATTCTTGTTTAGAATCCCACTTCAGTTTGTCTTTTGCTTTCATATTTAAGAATTTGGTGGGAAATTAATCCAATCCGGTGTAATATTTTTAGTGTGTGGATCACTAATAATTTGTTTTATTTGTTTCGACTGGATAAATTTTATTCCCAACAAATAGACAGGTTGACCTGATACTGTTTTACACTAATTGTCTGGTAAAATTGTGGTTTGGGGGTAAAATATTTGAATTGATTTCAGGATCCAACAAACCATGCGTTACTTTAATTTAATTGTATTCCATGAACTTTTATTAAAATACAAGATAAGAAATTTTAGATTTCCACACAAATGTTTTTGATGGCAAAATATTGTTATCTAGAATTTGATTGGAGGCAATCCCTATTGGGAAAACCCCCTCCAAAAATAGGTGTATGCCGCTATTTGCGACGAGCACACGGTATTCTTTAGTAAAAGGCGAAAGAATAGTTCGCTTTGTGCTCATCGCACGGCTGCATGAATATTCCATCCGACTGGGCCGATTTTTTATAGCCTCTCATTCTCTCATCCTAATACTTTGTACCGATGTGGGATTGGTACTGACCAAAAAACGCAATAGCACTCCAACATTCCAACTAGCATTGGTTAACTCCACCAGCTGTGTTGTATCTTGTCACTATTTTTACTTCTGGTTTCATTTTTGATCGAACTGATTATAAGACCATCAGATTAGTCAAGTTTCTTTATGCCTTCCGCTCAGGTTCATTTTCGCTCAGTAAGCGGCCTTTCTGTCAAATTCTTCATCAGCACATCACGAACCAGCTTTGTAATCGTTCCCTGGATGTTTTTGGTCATACGCTCTTTCTACGGTGCAGGAAGTTGGTACTCTTTAACTCTTTCTGCGTGGAAGCATGGATGAGGGAATAGGCTATTGATGTCAAATTTATTAGTAATTCGTCAACACACCTCGTTTTGATACAAAAAAGTTTCTGGTGTCGAATTTGAGGGGTGGTGATGTATACCCTCCAATGCCGGAAGTTGGTTATCTAACTTTCTCTTCTTGGATGTTCGAGTGTCGGGTGAGAGGAGAGATGCTATTACCTATCAATGGAAAAACCTCTATATGTGTAGGAGACGTTTTGAGAAGTGCGGTCACCCTCATTCACTCTACAAGTTTGGTTGGTGCCGGTTCATAATTTCAAAGATATTTTGTGAAAATCCTGCTAACTTCATCACGAACCTTGTTAGAATTTTGACCGAGCAACTGATGCTCTCAGACTTTTCACATCTGATTTACCAACAAAATGAGTCCCTTCCATTCTTTTGGCCTTCTTTTTACTTCTTTTTCTTTACTTCATTCGTTTCGGGTTTAGCTGTTTAGGGTTCTTTTCAATTTTGATCTTGATTCTTGGAGTCCACACGTGCAATTGATTATTGCTACCATGCAAAAGAAGAAAAAAAATAAAAAGCTCGAGACAGGTAGACCTTCTTGATCATTTGGAGGGAAAGCTGAGTCTTTTGTAAGTACTGAGTTGTTATTTTTCAAATGAATGTGTAACCTTCCGGTTCCGGACAGGTCTTCTGATACATCATTATTTTCTATATCATAGTAAGGTTGTTACTCGAGAGGCAGACGAGGACCTCAGTAATGTAATAGTGCTGCTAATGTTCTTGGAAAACAGTAAATGTTTTCATGGAACTAGCCTTCTATTAAAGTCCCATAATCTCCAAACGGTGTTATTTGATATTTATCTAAACCAAAGTCGGTCTATAAAGCTATAGATTTTCTTAAGAAGGAACAGAATATCTAAAATCATTAGTCTAATCTTTGTGTGCTTCTACTTTTGTTTCTCTGCTACACATGAACAAAATCTCTCATCAGCCAAGAAAAGTTAAATCCAATTATCATGAAAAATATTATTTGCATAAATAAAAGAATCGTTGAAATATGATGGATATTGTTTACCTCATTTTTTGCACCAACGGAATCCTCGCCACCTTCCGTCTCTCTATGCAAGCATCACATGTACATTGGAACACTTCATTAGAAGACAGGGCTGTTGGTCGAGAAAAAGTTTAGCGATAGTTTGCACTTCGACAATCAAGTCAATAATATGATCTAAGTCAGACCCAAAAATAGATTACTGGATTAAATAGGTCTAATCCAATTAAATAGTTGATATCGAGTCGGCCAATGTGGGACTCTCTGTCACATACATGCCACGTAATTTATAGGTGTAACAAATATGAAGTTCAAAACGAAACAGTAACAGGAGAAGAATATGATCCAAGTATAACATTTGCCCTCCATTTTATAAATTTAATAATATACGCAGCGGCAAACCAAAATGTAGTGTAGCAAGAGAACGCTTGATATTTGATGGCAAGATACTAATGTCTCAGAATCCCACATTGGAGAAGAAGAAAAGGGAGAGGTTGAGGAGTATTACAAAACAAGACCAAGTGGGATTGTTCTAAGCACTTACCTGGACGGGGTCAATGGGTGATCAAGAAAGCCCATGGCCTAGGTTGGTGACTTCCATTGCACTTTGGAGGGGCACCTGCCTAAGGTCGGCCCAAGTGGTCGAGCCTACGTCATAATTTGTGCTAGTGGGGGCCTGCGTTCGCGCGGCCCCTGCCCAACTCTTTAATTTAAGCTTTTCTATAATTTGGGTATTAATGGTGAGCTCGTAGATAACTTTCCTGCAAATTGACTAAGGTCATCCCCAAGTGGTTGATACTACGTCATAATTTGTGCTTGTGAGGGCCCGTTATGTTAAATTTTCTTTTTTATATAGTCAAGGTCAATGGGGCCAGGGGTTGATCGAAGATGAGATTTATACAAGCAAGATAGGCCTCCCACGAGTGATGTGAGATCAGATGCAGTCGGCTCAAGATTCTCCACAAAACAACAATGTATTAAATTCACAAGCAAAATCAACTGCTTCCCTTGATAGAAAGATGACTGTTATAATTGACAATTAATATGTACTGCTATTTTGTAGCAGAATCATGTTTTCATCAAATCTTAAACAATTAGTCTCCAACTTATTGGTACTCAAACATCAATCATCAGGAAAACCAAGAAACCTGTTAATGAACTTAGCAACAGGGGTTGCATCACCCGGTTGATACACTATAAGAGATTCTGGATCCATTTCTGAGATTGTCTGATAGAGCGTTTGAGGACGAGCACAAAACAAATGCTTTCTCTCTGCTAGTTCTTCTGCCAGCTCACTTTGATGATTATCCATCAAATCCTCATTAACTACCACAATTAGAGGTTTTTTGAGCCGCAATGACTCAAATATGCTCCCTGAACCTGCAAAACCAGATAAAATCTGATTAAATAAAATCGGAATGAGACATCCAACAAAATGTCTTACTGAACATTTGAAGAAAAACTGGTTACATGGACCAAGAAATGGTCACAACCTCTATGGAAAGCATCGGAGATCAGCAGACCCTGCAATAGTTTTTGACGCTGAAATAGATGGACAGAAAGTAAACCTAAATAAATATATCAAACAGTCACCAGGATCGAGACATCATCCCAATTTGATTTTTAAACATGAAAAGAAAACAGTCATCGACCTATTACTTTTTTGTCGAAAGTATACAACAAAGGATGGTGATTTTTTATCACAATTATTATTGCACCAAAAAGTTCAACCACCTAAGTGATAGAGGACTAGGAGCATGTTTGGTAAGTGATTATAATTTAATCATTTCTGGTCAAACACTTTTTTCATCCACACATTTTGTAGGACCCACAACTATTACCCACTTATTATCCTCACATTTCATAGAACCTAGAATTTATAATCGCATAAATTTTAATTTAATCACTTGCCAGTTGCCAAACATGAACTAAAATTGATTTGGGTTTTTTTAAACATTTTTCCTGGTGATCTTCATTTATAATAGTTAAGAATTAAGATAGTACTGCCCCCTATAAAGTAGCAAATATACTGTATGCAGAGAAAAAAAAGAAAGAAAGAACCTTAACCAAATTGCCTTATGCTGTCCTCCAGCTCTTGTCTAATAAATGAATAGCTGAGTACATATTTCCTAATCATGCACAAATAGATTATCTCTGACTTAGTCAGGAATAGGCACTCAATATATACAGTGTTTATTGGAAACTGGAAAGGTGAAGCAACTTGCTAACGGGGGGAAAGGTGCAAGAAAAGCAAATGGAGAAAATATGGGGAAGTACGGATGATTGAATTACATAAAATAGGCGAGAAAGGAGAGTTACCTGCATGACTGATAACAAGAGACGCGGATTTCAGGTAATCAGCTATGCTTGAGGAAAATGTGAAATAGTCTACGTCCACGGATCCATCTTCTCCGGCAGACTGAAAATCATTATAATTCTTTAATGACATTATGCTAAGCATCAATGTTCTGAAATAAAAGTAGGTGATGCAAACATACTCCTAACCTTCTAATCTAGCAATTTTTTCCTCAACATTACATCTTCTAATAGATAACACATCCTAAATATTTAATGGATGAGCTAACAACAACACTAAAGCCCTGTGTGGTTTCCATTTTCTCAAAATTCATTTCCCCCAAATGCATTTTCAACTATACATTATATGAGACCCACAACTTTTCAACCACACATTTCATCAGCTTTTATTAAATCTATTAAAAATCTGATTTTTAACAAAACCAAACAGGGGCTAAATGTATGGTTGAAAAACAATGACTGGCCATGAGTTTGACTTCATGTGATGCTGCCTGGGAGATTTTAAACAATTCGGTATATATTACTCTGGCAGCGGATGAGAATAACAACTATATATGAGATGGGAAAAGTCGGCTTCCTATGCTTCATGAGAAAGGCAACTTGTATAAAAGAGGTAAATTCTATTATCAAGGTGGTGGCCAGATTCCCATCTTCAACCAAGTCCTGTTATTTAGACTCATAACTTATTCTTCTTCTTCTATTAAGAAACCATGCAGCTAGAGGTAAGAGGAACCAATAGATGCTAAATGTCACTCATTTAATTTACATGAAGAAGAGAGTGGTGATTTGACTGACAAACAAGCATGGTAAAGGCCGTACTATATCTTGCATGCAAAAACTGAAACATAAAAAGGTATCCACTTCATGAAACAATCTCTTGCATAGAGAACTATTTTCCTGCATATTGAATCACAGAAGTTGGAAATTGATTGTGCATTTGAAATTATTAACCTGGTGACACATTTTAAAATTTTTTAGTTAAGGAATGGACATAAAGGTGGTTATGATAATCAGTTAAGACTGTGGTATCTGGGAGGTCATACTTTGCGATTATTTTAGAAGTGGAAGAATGGACACGACCACCTGCATTTCACTGAAATGTAACCTCATATTGAAATTTGCATTTTATCTCACCACATGTTCCTTGCTGCTACTTAGTCATAAATACCAAGAAATCATTAATTTCATTTCTATAAACTTATACTTGAAGTCTTAAATTAAGTGGACAGTACTCAAAAGTCCTATATATCTTCGTTGTCTATAGACAATTTCGAGAGCTATTTTTGGAGCCTGGAATAAAGCCCATGTGTTGCTTTTTTCTCCATCCAAGTAGATCAGGATGGGGAATTTGTTGCATTTAAAATCAGAATAGATACCTAATACTCGACACCATTCTTCTAAATGTCAGGATCACCAAGTAAAAAAACAAGTATAAATTACCTTCGTGGGGATGTAGGTTCCACGTCCCATTTGAATGAGAAGGTGGGTATAGCCCTTCCTAAACAAGGCTTCTTTAACTTCTCGAGTGTCTACTGCTCTGACCAGAGAATCAAAACATGTTGTTCCAACCGTCACGAAAACCAATCTCTTGGAGTTCATGCTATGGTCAACCTCACTCATTATATTGTTTAGATTCTCTCCGCCTTAATCACTTCAATACATAGAATTGTTAATAAACATCACATATTTGAAATTCTTGTTCTGAACGCAACAAATGCAAAAGAAAGATGCACTTTTCAAGACAAGGACCATGCATAGGAAAATCAATGAAACCGTTAGCTTATAGTCTGTAGTCTACTGATAAAGCAGTAAATTCTCTATTTTCATGTTTTTGGCTATGCAGAAAAATAGACACAAATTATTCTTTGAACAAATCATGCTCAAGACAGAAAAAAAGTAGAGAACATATAATGAAGAATAGAAAAAATGGAGAAGAGAAATGGACAGAAATAAAATAGAGGAAGGCCTAATTGAAGCACAGGCAAGGTTTGCAGCAACTGCACTGCAAGAAGAATGAAAAATGGAGAGTTTTTCACAAATAACATATTTTTCATCAGGGCTTCTTGTTATCATATTAGTTATTGAGCGTGGATTGGCTTGAAAGAAAAAGATTAATTTGATCGCGCTCATTTCTGACCAATGCCCCCCTGTGCACTTCTATCTCCAAAGGTTTATTCTTGGCATTAAATTCTCGACCTTTCATTAACATTAACATTAAAATGCACACGATCCTTACACTTCCCTTCCAAATTTGGTTACCCTTAAATTTAAATATATAAATTGAATAGATAAAGGGGAAAAATAAATAAATTAAAATCCCTACAGCGGCTCCACCACTGCAGTCCCCTCCTCCCCAAACCCACCCATTTCAAAGCCATTTTCAATACTAAATTAAATTATGGGATTCATGCAGGAAAAAAATTTCTTAACGATAGAGTTAATTATCTAAATAATATCTAGAAACAAAAAAGAGAGGCACAGTTCGATTATGAGCATGTTTGGCTAAGTTTGAATGCTAGGCAAGGCCATACTATCAAGAAAAGGCTGAAACTTCTTTTAAAATTTAAGCTTTAGACAAGCATGATGTCGAGGAACAAGCATGATCCAAAACTCGGGAAATCTCAAAGAACATCGGAAATAAATCTGCTATCAATTCATCCCATAGTTAAAAAGCAGATATTATTTGACCACTATTGATTAAGTTATTGAGATGGGAAACTGAAGGGTAATGGACAGCTAGGAAATTGGATCTGGGTTATCACACAATCAAGAAAGAAAAAAGAAAAGAAAGAAATCTAATTATTGTTGTTAATTATTGATTAGACTGGATAAAGGAATGAAAAGAAGAGCGATCAAACCTGGTGGAAATGGAGCCGCCTTCACACAGGAGAATCAGATCTAAGACGGAGAAATATATATTCAGTATTAAACCTGATTTACAAGGGTGTCCTCAACTCAAATTTTAATAGATTCTTAATATTATAAATTTTCATGGATTTTATGGAATTCAATAAAATTTAACATATTTCATTAAATTTGAATGAATTTCTATTTTGTAGATTTCAATAGATTCTCATGGATTTGTAAACTTCTCTATTATAATTGTATTTTTACCTCCTCAATTGCCCAATACAAATGAAACAGCTTTCTTAACATTTTGGCTTGCTCGAAAATCATGAAGAAATATGATAAGGTATCTGCTTGCATATTACGTTTATATGTCACTTTTTAGTCATATAGGAAACACTTAAAAAGCTAAAAAGTGAATTTAGAGTAACATATTGATTTGTCAAAACCAAGAAAAGGAAACCAAATGCAGTCACCACGTGCAGCAGTTAGGTTGTTTATAAAATAGCTGATATGCTAGACAAAAATAAATCAGCAAAAGTCTTCAAAAACTTTCTGCCCTACTCATCGGAATACCATATGGAACCCAAGTGAACAAGCAAAGATATATCCAGCATATGTCATACCATATAAACAAAAATCAGAAAGGGGAATAATTACTTTTAAAGAATTATAAATAGTCAATCCTCATGCAAAGCAATCATCAACATTAGCATCTGTCTCACACATTTTCACAAACACCTGTAGCACGATCTTACAGTATTGTATTTATGCAATAATATGACCTAATTTTCCACTCTTACATGATAAGAGATTAGGGTTCTTACAAGTTCAATCCTCCATACAAGTGTTTAAATCGAAGAGAGAATCGGTAAAGAGAGAGGTCAGATTCTTACAACTTCAATCCTCCATACAAATCAATTGATAAATTATCATAAATATATTGTTCACAGAGTAAGGCGTGAGAGAGAGAGAGAGGGGCGGTGAAATTTTGAGGGGGGATATGATTTGTTTAGAATTTTTTATATTTATATTTATGGCTTGAAAACTTTTAAAATCTATTNATGACCTAATTTTCCACTCTTACATGATAAGAGATTAGGGTTCTTACAAGTTCAATCCTCCATACAAGTGTTTAAATCGAAGAGAGAATCGGTAAAGAGAGAGGTCAGATTCTTACAACTTCAATCCTCCATACAAATCAATTGATAAATTATCATAAATATATTGTTCACAGAGTAAGGCCAGAGAGAGAGAGAGAGGGGCGGTGAAATTTTGAGGGGGGATATGAATTGTTAAGAATTTTTTATATTTATATTTATGGCTTGAAAACTTTTAAAATCTATTAAAATTCATCAAATTATTGTTACGAGGATATCTAAATTCCTCATGAAACTATTAAAATCTACGTTAAGAACACCTAAAATTTTAAATATTTACAAAAATTTAAATTGAGACACCTAAATTTAAGCAATTTAGCGAATATTTTAATTTGAGTTGAAAACACCTCAATTTATATAAAGTTTTAAAATCCTCTTGGTTTGAGGATCCATTGAAAGAGGCTTCGCATATGGAACTCTAGCACCGGAGAAGATGGTGTTAATTGTTCCAAAACAAATAACCAAACTTTAAAATTTATTGATTGAACCCTATTTTTAAAATTTCTTTTTTCTAAACTCATTTTTAATTGGTAATTTCAACTCAACCTGACTCAAGCTTGTTTCGAGACGAGGCATAAACATAACATAGCTCATTTTTTCCCCGCTTGGACTCGTGTTGGTGAAGTGCTTCTATTAATAGTATGAAAACAAGGAAATTCAAACAAGTTCTTCGAGTTTGAATTGAAAATTAACAATCAACTCTTTGAATTAAGGTTATGAAGAGTTTGTACATCATAAATTTTCACATAAAACTAGCTGATTCTATATGATCGATCAAAATTAATCAATTTGTTTGATTACAATTTTCAAATCGATTAACTCTTATGTACATTTATTATGAAAACCATTTGTCAAGAACTCATTTGCCACAAAAGTGAAAGGCCGGAGATCCACTTGCGAG
>CAIGRH010235504.1:0-10079 GCA_903798295.1 Fraxinus nigra | reverse complement strand
ATAAAAAGAGAACAAATACAAATGTCGAGATGGCTGTGTCCACGTGGACCCTAGCCAAATATCTTTATCCTAGAAAAAATCATAATTTTTTTATTCGTGACTCCAAGGTTGTAGAAGTGAAGAAGAAAGAGAAATATTAGAAGGACAAAAAATATATTAAAAATTAGTATATTAGAGAATTTCATGAAAGTCATTAGAAATCACTGACATGTATATCAAGATTTACATAATAGATTACATAATGTCACATGACACCCTACCATTAATCAGTTAAAACATAATTAATTTTTTCATCCAATAGTTTCTCTCCACACTACTTCCAGTAATTGTTTATATACATTTTTTTATATATAAGTAGCAAAATCCTAATAATTTATAGAAAAAAATTGAATTTAAATGTTGATGTGTTGATGTGATAGATAACGATCATTTTTTTTCATTTTAATGAGATATTAATGTAGATTGAACGGGGGCTAAATATGATTTTTTAATTCGTATAAAAAACAAAATCAATCTATATAAATGGGATAGAAGGAGTAATATTTTGATAGATAATGTGTAGTTAAAAAAAAGGAAAAGTCTTGAATTTTTGTATGATATTATTTTATTGAAAAATGTATGATTTAAAATAAGATAGAGAAAATATATATTTTTAAACAATGATTTAAAAAAATATATTTTGCATATAAATCCAAGAATTTTTCGTAATTTTTAACCACACGTTCAAAAACATCATTTTCTCTTGACAATGACAATCAAACTGGAGCTAAACCGGGGATGCAAGACTTGACAATACTAGAAGTTTGTCGGTAGTACTGTATTTTGCTGTTTCGTATCATTTATCAAGTAAATTTACGACAAATCATTGAATGGAGAAGACAAATTGCTGAAAAATTGTACTAGAAGTCATTTTTTTTAGTGGTTAATGCAGTTTCAATTCATATGCACTCCTTGGGATAATAACAAAATACCATTCTATCTAAATCCTTTCATGATTGAAATTTACAACTTAGCAAATCTCACCTGAATAAATGCAGAATAGGATACAATGGGAAAGGTCCAGCCAGAAAGAGTTTACACCAAGATAAGTGAGTTTATATCAATGTCGATAGGCATACGAAACATTTGAACAAACTTAAGCACTATAAATTCTTATATCAATGTCGATGGGCATACAAAACATTTGAACAAAATTAAGCACTATAAATTCTACATGGACTTCGACCAACCCGAATTTGAAGCAGATAGGCGATTCGGTCTTCACTTAGATGATGTAGCACCATCTAGGCGATCTGTAGTTTCACGTAAACCGTTTTCTCTAACATAATTGGCCTTTGCACCCTGAGAACAAATGAAAACTTCTTGTTTACAATGTAGAACGAATCAATGAATAAATATTAACACGTACACACATGTATAATGCATAGGTTCTTAGTTCACATTCCCATTCCCATTCCCATTGCCATATTGTAGTTGATACGCAAACTCCAGATCATTAGCTTAAATTCATCACTAGAGGATTGTCAGTTCTCGCACTTCAAATCATTTTCCGTTTCAATCATTTTAAGGACTTGCATCGATAGACATGACAGAGTGCAAAGTCCTTCGAAAAGAAATAAACACAAAATGAAACAGCAGATTTTGGCCATTTGGCTAAGCTCGAGTAACTCTTTGTTTTTTCTTCTTTTTATACGTGAATTGGTTAGTTACATTTTCTTATTACACACAAAATAAATACTTATTTCTAACTTTGACCGGCCAAAAAAAAGGTTATTTATTAAACATTTACTTATTAGCGAACTTTTAAGTAAATTTTAAGCTTAGCTAGACAATTCATTCTTACTATGTTATTAACAACCTTCAGAAAACAAATCAATCAAAACATCTTACAGAGGATCTCAGAAGAATTCTAGAAGAGAAAATTACTGTTGGAAAAAATATGTCAAGATTGAAGACTGAAACTTGTTACGAATGTTAGAAGGAAAAAATCAGAGATGAAGACTTCAAATATAGAATTAACTTATTGGATAAATAAAAGAAACGAGAAGAAATTTGAGACTTGAAACATGTATAAATCATGTTGTTTTTAAAGAGATATTTCCCTATCTTGGTTGAGATTGTCTTCAGGATCCACTGGCAAATAACTTCGAGCATATGACGAGCCTTTGTGAGTTTGCTCAATAAAGTGAAAACTCAACAAATGAACTAGGTCACTGAGATTTCTGAACTTAGGGTTTCAAGGAGGAAGAAGGTGTTATACCTTAAATATCTCTAAAATCCTCCAAGAAACCCTTTACATAAATGTTAGACAAGACTTGATTTAAAAAAAAAATTGGAAATGTAGTGATGTTTCACACAAAAATTCAAACAGAATTTCATGCCACGCGTGAACCAAATTTTGCAAGTGCAAAATCAAGCAGAAACTTTCTGCACACTTTCGCACCTGCAAGAATTATCAAGTTGAATGCAACAAGCATTCTGCTTCATTGCTCGCACATGATTAGTCCACTCCGATACTTTGTGACTGTATAAATTGTCAAACTACTCTTCTTATGTTAATCTTTGAATGACTTTTAACACTTTGTTGTTATTTTATAGAAATTTAAAATATATGATATGTTGTTTTTTCTTTTCCCGTACTTCGCAACAGATGGAGCACAACTTTCTAAGCTAACTGTCAACCATACAAGTTTCAATTTCATCTTCATAGTCATACAAACAAGGTGGAACATAAAATCGAATTTATCTCTGAAAAGCACAATAGGTATTAACATTTGAATCGTCCATTTGTATGATTTTATGATTTGAACTGAAGGAGGCTAAAAATCAGTTACTTACTTGGAAAATTGTTCCAAGTTTCCGCATTCCTCGGGCTCGCAGCTTGAGAACATCCTTGGAAACACTGGGATCTTTGAGAACCTGACAAAAACGAAGGAGATCACTAAAGGCTTCTTAAATTAATTGATATCTTGTGTATTTTCCGCATTCATACGATAAAACTTGTAGACTGACGCTAACTCCCAAGAATCATATGAGCTAAACGGCATTTTTATATATAAAAGTTTGAATCTAGCTCCAAATTAAGCAGCCAAGATGTGCATAATAACCCTGTGGAAGATAGCATGCTAATATGGGGAGATTGCAGCATTGGTCCTCAATCTATGGCATATGTAAGAAGTTGGTTCCTCACCTTTTTTTTTTTACTTTTCCCTTCTTTTTAATATTAATTTCCTTTTGACTTGTATTTTATTTAAAAATGAGCATATAATTGTCTCTTCACTAAAAGATTTGACTTTTTAATGGATTCTAGGATGAAAAGTTATGAAGATTAAAAGCCCAGTTAGAGAACAACTTGCTACATAGACCATAGGTTGGAGAGAAATGCTGCAATTTTCCAACTTATATTCATAAGATGCTGCACAAACCAGCATCCTTGACTTGTACATGTAGAGTCACAAAAGCTAACAAAATTCAGAACTTCGATGAGCTCGTAGAACTTACCGCTTGGCAAACATGAGATAAAGTTGACTCAATATCTACCACGTTAATCTGCCAAAGGGAATTAACCATTGCATCTGCCTTTTCTTCCAACATTTTGATGGTATGCTCATCCTTAATCTCTCCTACACCTGACTTCTCCAACTCCTCCTGTATTTGAATCAAGGACACGGCAGCTAGAAATGGAAAGAGGCAAAATCCTTGGTCGACATTACAGCATTTGATAAAAGAACGAAACTTAAATAGCAAAAGTGCGTGCGTATATTTTCACCTGAAGCTGCTGAAACTTGAGATTTTATCCAATGTCCTTTGTCCCGCGCCCACTCTGCTAGAAACAGAACCTTCATGTAACGCTTGCCCTTCCCGATTTCTCTTGCAGCTTGCCTTGCGTAAATGTAACCAACAGTATGCAGCATTGCCTCGCCAAAAGCTGGAAAATGATACTAATGAGTCTAATCTTTCCTTTTAACCTCCCATCCCTAACGTTTGCTTACAAGTCTTGACAACTTTCGAGCATGCGTGGCTAAGCTTAAAAAGGAGTAGTAACTTTTTGTTTCCAAACATGATTGCATATATTACATTTTTCTTATTTCTAAGTAAAAAAAAGTAAGCTCATTTTGAAAGGCAAATCTTGCATGTGCAGGAGAAATTCATTTTTCCAGGAGTTGGAAAGGGGGGCAGGAAACAAGCTATTCTAACTAAAAGATATTTCTTACACGATGCTTTATTCATTACTCCTGCATGGTAAAATCAAGATTGAAACTAGAAACACAATTGAACATGCAAGGCAACTAAGCTCACCGGCTTGAGAAAGACGACGGGCTTCAGATTTTGCCCATTCCACAAACTCGGTAGTTTGACCTTCAACAAATGGTAGTAGACGATTTTTCAGAAGTAATATGAGCTTCTCTTCCCTTTCCTTTTGCAATGCCTTCAGAAGAAAGAGAATATAATTCAGATAAGTATATAAAACAAGAGGCGTTTATGACTACAAGAAGACATAAGTAAACCTTTATCTTCTCCTGAATTTTCTGTTTTTGAACTTCAGGAGCTAATTTTTGATCAAATTCAACAGATGCCATGGTAGCCAATGCAAGCTGCCCAACATAATCTTCAAAATATTCACTCCCGAACATCATTCCAAACACAGTTGCAGGGTCAACCATGAAGTCTCTGGGAAAATATGTATACAGATTAAGATCAACATTTTTTTCCTCATCACTTCTATGTGGTACGGTTAAAGCAAAGGAAGCATAACAGTCAGGTTTGGTGCGTAGCACTAGAGACAACTCAACACTACACTACTATTGAATCCTCCCTACCATACGGGCAATGCTCTGTAGCACTATGATCATCACTGTCCCTAAGGGCAATTATCAGTTCGGCAAGTGCAATGGTTTGACAGGTGCTATTTCACCACCTGTCACTAAATGGGCTTAGTTTCTTCTTGACATGTTTACAAGTGATTGCCAGATTTTATACTGTAACCTAACACCAGTTTTGGGAGCTTAGAGTGCACCTTGTGGCTATAAATTCAATTTACGCTCCTATTTGTTCATATTCGTAGGAACATCAAGATTTGTACAAGAAAGTTTACTAATTCTAAATATCCTAACATTTTCATAAGTTAGTCATTCTTAATAACATCCAGATTTGCACAAGGAATTTTATATCCAGATATACTTTTTAAGTGACTATCAAATTGTCAGCAAAAATATTGCAAAAAGTATTTCACAAAAGAATTGGTTGTAACCTCATAGTTTAAATAGAAACAAATAATAGTTAGGTAGCTTGAGAACTGAATATATTTTTTAACAAATTTGGATGGAAAGACGCAAATGCTCCACGTGAAAGGAAAATGATTGCATTAAGGGTGTACAATTTTCTGCATTCTGGAGGAATTACTTGTAAGCCCCTATTTGAGCCACATTAAAATTTTCATTCTCGTTCTTCTACTCATTTTCAACCACACATTCTTCAATAAAATAATATTTTCCATCACATCAATAACTTTTCTTTCTTTTTCAATAACACATTCTCCATCAATCTACTATTCCAAAATACATTCNTGCTCCACGTGAAAGGAAAATGATTGCATTAAGGGTGTACAATTTTCTGCATTCTGGAGGAATTACTTGTAAGCCCCTATTTGAGCCACATTAAAATTTTCATTCTCATTCTTCTACTCATTTTCAACCACACATTATTCAATAAAATAATATTTTACATCATATTAGTAACTTTTCCTTCTTTTTCAACCACACATTCTCCATCAATTTACTATTTCAAAATACATTCTTTCAAAATAATGTGACTCAAACACACCCTAAATGTAAGTTAGGACGTGTAATCATGAGAAAGGCATACCAGATATACTAATTTATCTCTCTCAAAATTACCCATGTCTTCATGGTATTTTACTCTTCTAAAACATAAGTTTCCCAGTTTCTCGTACTTGAGCAGAGTTTTTTTGCATCTGCCAACAAAAAAGTTGAGGTGTTTGCATCCCCCAAACAATTATTTCCCTGTTCTCATGCATTGGCCTGTAAGGTTTGTGTACCTTTCAACAAAAAGTCACATCGTGCAACATTCCTATCCCATACTTTACTATGAATAATCTTGAAATTGTTGGGCCCACCACCTTCATATTAGTTGGGACTTGTTAAATGTTTTTAAAAGATAATACTTACTGTGGCACTCCCTCTTTGCCGTATTTGTCATATGCTTCACGCTTCTCAGGGTCACTCAATACCTGATAAGCTTCTCCAAGCACCTGCATGCAAAAAGCATGACCATAAAAAGATTCTTGCAGGAAAAAAGAACGAGATTAAAATAATTCCTCATATTGCATCCTCAATTGATAGTGAGCAAACTACACTGATCATGCGACAAGGGTAACAAAATTTAAAGCGTCTTTGAGTAGGTGTTTTTTATTAATCACTTCTGGTCAAACCTACTTGTTATCCGCACATTTCGTGGAACCTACAAGTATTATCCACTCATCCACCAATTATTTCTGTCTATTTATAGTTAAAATGATTATAATCACCTATCAAACATGCATTTAATCTCTCTAGTTTATGTAATTGAATATTTAACATAAGCTATTAACGGTCTTGTAGGCCATCTTTCAAGCAATAGATTTCCTTCAAAATTTAATTGAGCATTTAAGATGCAAACCATAGAGATTTGAGAGTTAATAGTAGACAAATATAATAATTAAAAAAATGGTACTATCAAGGGAAGCACTGCTACAATATTAGTAAAAGGACAAGATGAATTATCAAATGTAAACCAAGATATACACAACTATTGTCTTCACAAACAAACATGAACAGACAGGTCAGTGCCTTTTCATGTTCAATACATAGACGATGTAATTCGCAAAAATAAAAATAAAAAATTGATGATTAGATGTATAATGCTAAAAGAGTTTGTTACCTGGAAATTGTGAGCAGCTTGTGAATCTCCAGGATTTTTATCAGGGTGAACGACCCTGGCCTACACCAGAAGTACAAAAGAATTAATTCAAGTTTCAAGCATTTCAATGTGATCTCGGATGATATCTCTCCTGTTCTCTAAGTTTCATGGAGTGATTTCAAAATCATTCAAAAATAAACGAATTGAACTGAATAGAATTTTTTAATCTCATAAGATGGTTTTTCTGAGAATTGACTTACAATAAATTTTAACGTCTATTAAACCCTCCATACTCTAGATATGAAAAACAATTCCTCACTTCTTTAAGCACAGGGAGAAAGAGAATATCCTTTTAGTTTAGAAACTGAATAAAAAAATACACTAGCTGAGGCCATATGGTGTCTATGGAACTATGGGTTTTAAATTCCAAATTTGAAGACAAACTTGTAGCTGAATTTTGAACAATCATCAAGAAATTAAATGTACACAGCAATATAAAGGTTCCCTATTTTCTATCTTAGTACTTCACAATAAAAGTATTTTGACTGCAGAGCGCAGACACGTGCATACAGGCTTAACATGGAATAAGCATCAGTGCAGAGCAAAAGTAGTCGGTTTTTCTTGATTGTGCCCGTAAAAGCATTTATTCACCTGACTTCATTCTTATTGATGAGCTTGTATTGAGAATCTTAAACTAAAACACAGACTAACAATATGTCTGGTACTGAGTATTGGATGGAATTGGATGGTATTATGAACAAGATTCTAGCTCCTTTTTCTTACTTAATAGGAGCAAATTTAATCAATACTCATTGAATTTTAACATTGTTACTACTTATTTATTCATATTTCAAGTAAATTAGTCGTCCATCACCCGTTAAGTAACCGTTCCAAATTGTTGATGGAAAATCACACGTGGCAAATGACAATCTTACGTGGCGTGCTGACATCGTTAATCATGTCAAAGTCACCAAACATGATTTTCCATTCCTCAATTTCAACACGCCTTTAAATTAACCCCGAATCAAAACCCCCAATTCAAAGTCCTAATTCCAAACCCACAAACCACAAATTCCAATAAGCAGATGTGGGTTCGAAACCCAAATCGAAGTCAATTGAACTACAAATTTCAATGGAGACGATTTGTTGGCCGGGAAAATTCTCGGAGGTGGAGTTGAAGATACTGAGAAGGTTGAAGTTTCATCTTTCCTAGGTAATGCCATTGTAAAGACAAGATGGAGCAGCCGTTTATCGCAATTTTCAGTATATTTCCAGCATTCTTCCCCTTAACATTGTTTCTGCTTTCCTCACCATGCTTTGCTGACCCAGTGATAGAAACCTGTGAGACCCGTGAAATTTTGCAATGGAAAATTCTTATACAAACAAAAGTAAATGTGATAAACTTCAAATACCATTCTTGCTAAAATTTGATGCATTCTAACAAAACTCTCCGTCCTCTAATAGACACGAACCATTTTTCCTGGGGAACATCGAGAACTGAGAGGATTTCTTGTTCCGGAGCATTCTCATTAACAATCAGATTATCTGAAGTGATAATAGTGCATTGACTCTGATTTCAAGGACAAATTTGAAGAAATGGATAGAAATTTTCTCTTTCACAAAAGCAATGTGGTATAGAATGGGTTGAAGACGTGAGTTTGGATTTGAAAGTGGTTGGTTTCATTCTAGGTTGTTTAGTAAGTTTGCCATTTCTGTTTTCCACGTGTAATTTCCGTCAATTTGGGAGAGATGGGAGTTAAATGAGTGGTGGATGGATAATTATATGGAAAGATTAGCGAGCATTGGGTAACCCACAAAAGATGAGTGAGTAAGTGGTAATAATGTTAAAGTTCAATGAGTATTGAATAAATTTATTATATTTAATATTGTAAGTAATGTGTACCAAATATACAGTAGGGCTACAATTGGCACGCCGGAGTAGACCGTAAAAGAAATAAGACATAAAATTAGATGAGATAATACATAGTAATAGGATGGATTAAGGTGGATAAGAACGCTATTTTAACTATGTTTCTTATCCTATTCCTACTTAAACTCACCTCCTCGCTCCATATTACAGATATCATACAGTTAGCTTAAGAAAGATAGTGCAGATAATATTCTTTCAAATAAAAATCTAAAAAGTACTATCAAACTTAATCCTCTTCAATAATGTCTACATACTATATCAAGTATATTTTTATAGTCAATTCCTTTTCTGGGCTAATTCAGTATACCAAACATAACCTGAAGGCATTAACTGTAACCTTACCTTGATATAGTAAGCCTTCTTAATATCCGCGGGCGAGGCATCAACCCCAACTCCCAAGATGTCATAATATACTGCATCCTTCACCATAGCTTATCAGTCACAGACTCACGATATTTCCACCGGCTCTACAAACCTTCAACCGTTCAAATTAGGAGAAAAGGTGAAAGCCACATCTAGATAAATCAAGAATGCACAAATAAAAAAAAAATCTAAAACAGACGACTAGAGATTTAAATATGGAAATCTTCAGCGCACAAGAAATTGTAAACAAAATGACTACAGAAATTTCAGTCCCATTTTTTTGGAGGAATGAAATTTTAAAATAAAATAAAAGTTCTTTCACTTCTGGGTAAATCATAAACAGATCAGAGCTGAAACAAGAACTCAATCATACAAACCTAAAAAAAAATGGGGGAAGTGTTAATTCGGGGTCGGGGTGGGGGAGGAGGGAATGAAATGAAACTCATTAAACATAATCATCAAAATTAAATTAAAATAACATACCTACTACGCAACGCAAGCTAAATTAATTCTTCTCTGGGTTCTTGAGTTCCTTTGCTTGGGCAAATCTTGATTTTATTTATGTTTTCCATCTTTACGATAGCTATGTTAATTTGTACATGGCCCAGGGATGTTGACGTGGGAATGTTAACTTAGTGAATGAAAAATATAGCCTGCAAAATAACGTTTTTTCATTTTTATGGATGAAAAATGAAGAGGGCTTAAACGAGTAATTACAACCGGCCAGAAAAATAAAAATACTGGGTGAGGGCTTAGGATTATCATTCGGGAAAGAATACATAAAACAGATTTTTAGTATACACTATTTCAAAATTAAGAATATAGGTTTTAAATTTTAAAAATCAAGTTTTCATTAAAATTTATTTAT
>CAIGRH010235495.1:0-17475 GCA_903798295.1 Fraxinus nigra | reverse complement strand
ACGTGACCTTGTGTAGAATTTTGTGACGATTTCGAATTATACTCATGGGCGAATATCCGACACCCAAGCTGAGAGTTATGCCCATTTTAATCCACGCTACTCGTTTTCTTTCCAAATATCTTCCAAACCTTGAATCCAACTTGTTTTGGCTCTCGAGCCCTTCACGAAACTTGAACATTGACTTGTCAACTTCACCCATATGAACTCCATCACTTGAACCCTTGACTCGTGTGACCCGATCAAGTGATTGCCTATCCTCGAATCATATCACTCGTTTAACATCAGCTAATAGAGTAGCCTCCCTAGCTGCAAAGTCTTCAGTACCTTTGCTAAGTTCCTTTTAACTTAGTTTTTTCCTTCTTCGTGTCCTCCAACTTTTTCTAAAGAGTAGCACATCTCTTCTATGAGGTTTGAACTTTCTTGTTCAATTTATCAGATCGCAAATTACAAACTTCATACTTCGCCTACTGATCATGATGTAAGGCAACAGGCCAACGGCTCGCATGAGATGAGAATCGATCATTTTCCCCTTTGCCAACGGATGAGCTCCTCTACCAATTTAGGAGAATGAGAATAAAGGTAGTAGTATCCTTTTTGGGGCCTTATTCCCCACTTTCACGTGATGATAAATAGATTGGAATACCTCTAAAAAAATTCCCCGTCTAAACTTGTAGAGCTCCACAACATGAATGACCCAACCATATAAGCCCACCCATCAAGAGTAAGTTGGGTAGGAGCAATGTTAAACAAAAAAAGAGTTTCGCGAAAGAAACGATGGAAAGAAACTCTAAGTCTCATATATATCGAGATCGAGTGTTTATGAATGGATATAAAATCGTAAGGATGGTTTGTGGTTAGGAACTGCTTAGGACATTATAACTCAATGTCATCAAGGATATTAAATCGACTCTGAATTTGTTATCCAAATCCCACTCGGTAAAACTAGTAAACTTCTCCGAAACTTCAAACAGCTCCACGTCACCCTCACTAAGACTTTTTGGTTCATTCGAAGGTATGCATACCTACCTCATCCTTTGGTCGACAACTACCCTTTGCCTGAGAAACTCTGGGCTAACGCAAGAACCAGAATGAGTAACCACGGAATGAGGTAACACCTTAGTATGCAGCACTTCTACGGAAGAAAATGAGGCACTGAAAGTGGAGAGGTAAATATCTTCTAGGCCTACCCAAGACATTGAAGAGCTCACAAAAAGACTTCAACTTTTTGGTATTCCCAAAAATCCAAATGAAAAATCCACCAATTTTTTGGGAAGAATGAATTTTTGAATAGTTATTTTTTAAAGAGTAGGATTAAAAAGTAGGAAAATATTTTGGATTTACATAAAAAATATTTTATTGTGAGAATGCTGAATGTATGGTCGAAAATCAATATGAGAAAAAAAGAATTTTAAAAGAATGGTTGCCAATGCCATAATGTGATCTATTTTTTTTTTTTAATCGAGTAATTGTGGTTATTAATTTTTGCCCTTTGCA
This sequence comes from Fraxinus nigra, assembly GCA_903798295.1. NCBI lineage: Eukaryota > Viridiplantae > Streptophyta > Magnoliopsida > Lamiales > Oleaceae > Fraxinus > Fraxinus nigra. Next base: position 15,981 of record CAIGRH010235495.1, on the reverse strand, counting down.
ATTCGTTCCCCTCTATTTTGTTTTATTTTAATTAAAATTTATTTGATGGATCCTTAAGATAACGGTATTTAGAATATGATCCATTTATTTGATTCAATTAATGTTGTCAGGGTTTAACAATGTTACTGTCATGGGAGAATTAAATCATTATTCACATTGTTTTTAAGTTTTGAAAGTTAAAGTCACTGTAGTTACATTGTCAACAAACACTAGTTTTAGATTACGACTAACATGGCAAGTGTAATTCAGAAAAGTTAATACTAATTCATAAAAAAAGAATATAAATCGCGTGTATTTAACTATCTTGAACGTATTAGAATATCAAAGAAGTTCCTTTCCCAATTGTAAGTCGGTAAGTGTATTATGATTTAGACTATTTTAATTAATTTTGAGTTTGACAAGAAAAAAGGAAAAAGTATATCACCTTTCCAATGATTATCACAAGGAATTTTTTTAACCAATCACATAATAAGATGTCTTGTCCTACGTAATGATGATATTATATAACATGTGTTGTATCTACTACAATGGATACATCCACGAAAAAGGTCAAAAAAAGAACAAAAATAAAAAAATAAAAAGGAAAATTTCCTACCCTAAAAAGTCTATTTCGAGTGACGCAACCAATTCTATCAGAAGTTGCAGTTGGTAGGAAAGACGTATTCGAGTCTTTAGCCATGATTCCAACTATGTTTTAAACCTCCTCCATTATTTCCTTCAACCCAAAAAGGGCACTTTTTTAGACTACAAAATATGTGTTGATCCCAACACTAGGAAGGCTCATCTAAATCTCTAGAACAATATCTGCAAAAAACCAACCATTAGATTAGTCAATTCCTTGCAATTTGTTCTATTTATGAAATGAAACACGATATGAACTTACATTCAGAATCTGTCTTCACCCATTTATGTCCATCACGACCTTTCTTACGCATTTCATCTTCAGTTTCAGCATTCAATGAATTTCTGTCGTCTATATATTTCTTCATGGATGATGCTCGAGAAGAATTTTGTGGATATATCTTGTTGGTGAGAATTGTTCTCAAAAGCTGTTGGACCTACAAAGTTCATATACTACTTTAGAACTGCACTTTATATTGTGCAAAGTAGGAACTAAACATTCATAAAATGCGTAATTACCTTCTCCATTCTTGATTCATGAAATGTATCTCGTAGACTGGGATTTGGTACCAAACCACCTGTGCAGACGAACATTTTCTTGAGAAGGAAAGAAACTGATTTTCTCCCAATCGTTATCTTCTTCTTATTTTCACAAACATCTTTGCATCTTCCAAGGATTATTCTAATAGTTCTTTCAATTTCTTCATCTTTATCATCTGAATTAGTACTATATCTGTTAGAAGTTGTACGATCCACGTCCAAACTTGAAGGGCAGTTCAGGAATCTATCCAATGGTAGATCAGAAATTTGTTCTCCAGCTTGTTTTTTAGACAAGAGCTCTGTCAATTCATTCTGTAGCTTTCCAAATTCTTCAGGTGTAAATTCTTTTAACCCTGGATTTTCCACGATTTGGGTCTCTTGTTTTTCTGTAAGATGTGTATTGCCAAAAGTTCCGATTGCCAGTAGCCCTTGAGACCAGTCACTAAATTCTTCCTCGGAATCTTGCTTGTCTGTACAAACTTGAATGAGAAAATAAGTATAATTTAAAATGCATAAGTCCTTATTTTGTACTATAAATAAGCTGGTCCCCCCTACTATCTGCCGACTTCCCACAGACAAAACATGTACAATATCACTTGAAGACCGTTTACTATTCGCTCCACGATTTGATTATAAACAAATCAACTCACGTGAATCAAAAGCCATGAAATGGAAAGGGAAAAGATGAACACTTACGCGTGTTTAGCTTTCTGTTGCACTGTCGTCCATTTAACTTAATTTGCATCCAGTTGAAGAACTGCAGCCAAACAAAACTAAACTACACTAGTAAGAAATAACCACATATGCATTGTTAAAATATAACATAGCACATTTATAACTGCCTCTCACCTTCATTTTCAAAGACAAGAAGCCAATGAAATTTAAGATTTGGAACCAATAAATAAAGATTAAAATTAAGCTAGTTTTTCTAGTGATTCAAGTTCCCAAACACAGCCTTCGGCAAATCACAATCCTCTTCTGTAATGAATAAAGCATTATATGGGCTTTTATATTAAGGTCTGTTACTAGAATGTAGTTTACACGTGTAGTTGCAGACATATGAGAGGGATTTGCGGCAAAATTTGTGTGACAAATGATAAAAGAGCATTTGTCGCACTACTTTAATCCATGTAATTAAGAATCCTAATCTTGATTAAAGTAAGTTTAGTGTCAATCTCGAAAACTTTTGTTACCAGCAGGTGATTGAGGTGACACGCGATAGGATTTTTTAAAAAAGTAAAAAATAAAATAAAAACCTAATCACCACTAATCCTATATATATATATATATTATAATAATTTTCTATCCTTAGAATTCGCTAATGTCTAAATCGTGATATTAGAAATATATATGACAAATATCATATTAAAAACTCTATCTTAAACGGGTACATCAATGCATATCTTCAGTTATTTCCGTTTGGTTCATAGAATTAAGAAACTAATAATTTAATTAGTGAAGGGGTTGATAAGCACATATGCTTCTTGTTGCAATTTAAATCAAGAATTAAAGGTTATTCCCATTGCTCGTATTGTTAACTATTGACAATGTTTTCTTCTTAGTAAAATGTTGTTGTATAAAATCATGCTTTAACAAGCCATAATTTATTTGTCGCGAAGTCAATAGCTATGTTAAACTAATATTTGCCTTTACTGAGATTGAGGGTGTAGAAAAGTAAACATTAGCCGTCCAAATATGTTTAATCACATTTCAGGAGAAAACAATAGCCATATATAGAGAAAATTGTTTTAATTTGAAGTTGAGTATTCTTCGTATATTTCAAATCACACGTACATTTACAAGCAAATAATACTTGGAACTCAAATTCAAATAACGTCATCCAATCCGTCACTGACTTGCTTTCAAGTTTCTCGAGACACATAAGCAAATAAGCAAAGTGAAATTGAAAAGTTAGAAGAAAGGCATGTATGTGATTGGAGTACAAGTACTACTACTAGATGCCTAGGGTTTCCAAATTAAACCCATTATTAATGGACTAGTCAAATGTAGAATCTTCTCAACCTTCTTTCGATTAAACAAACATACCATAATGATGTGGCCTTCTGTCTTCCATAAACTCCTACTCATCCACACATATTTTATTGGATCTTTAATATCTATATTGCGAGTTACCTAGGAAAAACAAGATTAGGAATCAGTTGATTCTTACTGAACGGGCTGGGCGTGGGGACATGACCAGTAAAAAGTCCAGCCCAGAACCAATCCATATTGGAAAACGCCAAGTGTACACACTTTCTTATAGATTCTTTATAGCGGCGCCTGATTTGTATTTTTTCTTGGAAACAATACACTTCCCAAGCAGTTATATTACACAATTTCAAAACTACAACATATGATTTGTAATTTCAAAAATCAGGATCCAATTTGATATATATATAAAACTAGGAATGATTAACTGCACCCTGAAATTAAGGAATTAGTTACAATTTGTAACCCGGATTCTTCTCAAACATGACATCTTCAATTCCGTAAAAGTAAAGAAATCCCAAACGACACCATTGTTCTCTGTAATTGGAATTTTGCAATCGACGAGGTCAAAAAATTCGAAAAATCATCGTATCGAAGTCAGTCGGCATTCCCGGTCACTACAACGGTACGTTTTTTCTATTCCATTTTTTGTATTTTATTGCTTAATTGACGATCACGTTGTCTGTATGGAAAAAATCCTCACAATTATAAACGGGTTACAATAGCAGACTACAGAAATATGAAACCCCGAGATTTTGTCTGTTTGATTGTGATCATAACTGTATCAAAATAGTTTCAGAATATTATCAATGTGACCATGATTGGGTTCTGTGATGAAAATGTCTATATGTTACCTTTATTTCTTCAACTCATTGGAAATTAAACATGTGGCCTAAATATAATTTTGTGACCACTATTTTGGTTACAAATGTCGTTTTGTGATTATCCCTCCGGTAAGCAGTTATCGTTTTTGCTGGTACATATTATGGGATTTCTTAGCCAGGCAATTTATGACATGCATCACAAAACATCTATGTGACTTGACTGTATATGTGTGACCATGATTGGAATCTGGAATAAAACTAATGTTCGACCTTGGACTCGTTTGTATCCGAAATTTATTATTGTGATCGAAATGTGTCATTTGTGACCAATGTTGTTACGTGAAACGAGATTCTCCACGTCGCATGCAACCTGTGACTTGTGACATTACTGTTATATGTTTCTAACAATGTCTTGTTCATTTTCCACAGTAATGTGTTATGTGCATGTGAGCTTGGTGTACGGAGAAGAATCAACTTTAGTGTTGCTCGATCGTAATTGTTCTTATGTTTAGCTCGTAGATACGGTAATGACAGAGTTTGGATTCTATCCTAATAAAATGGCAGTCACAATGAACTATAGAGTGAAACTTGATCTACCTCCAGTCAGAATAAGTAATGACAACAATGTTTTATCTTACATAACACTCAAAGATATGGATCGCGATCCTTCCCAATATCGTATAATAATTTATGTCACAGATGAAGAAAACGGACAGCAGTTTCTCAGTTATCCAGTGGTCACAGCGGTGGCAGCTAATGTACAATCTGGAGGCGAGTTATTTTCATTACAGGACATAACACCTGACATATGTGATGCAGTAATAGAACCAGTTGGTCACACAAATGATGATGAGGTCACAATTGTATATGATCCTGATGCTAGGAATGTAGAATACGGCAGGGTGTTTCGTAATAAGGAGATTTTGAAATTGAGCTTGAGTTTTTATGCCATTCAAAACATGTTTGAATCCATCATTGTTCGGTCAGACAAGGGAGAGTATCTTATCAAACGTTCACATGAAGATTGCAACTAGATATACAGTTTTTCAAGGTTAGGGAAAATAGAGCTATTTAAGATTAGAAAGATTAGTGATGGTCGCACATGCTCTTCGAACATAGTTTTGGGATCTCACAGGCAATTATCGATGTCGATTGTGTCCTCCTTCATCAAGTACAAGTATACATCATCGCGTACTATATACATTCCAAATGACATATGTAATGACATTTTACGTACATACAGAGTGTCTTTGAACTATGTTAAAGCTTGGAAATCTCATGAAAAGACTTTGAAAATGATCATGGGTGATCTTAAAGAGTCATTCAAACATCTACCGAGGTACATTTACATGCTTAACAGACTAATCCATGAACTGTCACAAGGCTTAAGGTGGACAGTTACAATAGATTCAAATACTGCTTCGTGGCACTTAGTGCATCAATTAAATGGTGGGTGCATTGTAGACATGTCATTGTTGTTGATGGCATGTACTTAAATGGTCACTACGATGGTACACTATTCACAGTATGTACACAGGATGCGAATAACAACATTTTCGTCCTGGCTTTTGGAATTGGAGATAATAAAAATGATAAATCTTGGACTTGGTTTTTTAAGAAATTGAAGCCTGTTTATAGAAGTAGGGAAGGTTTATGCTCTGTATCAGATCGTCACAACAGTATAAAGAATACAATTGAACGTGTTTATCCAAGAACATATCATGGAATCTATACATACCATCTACTACTTTAGAAAATCTGGTGACAACATAACTCAAGCATTTAATACAGCTGTGCGTGCATACATAGTGACAGAGTACGAGTACAATATGCAAGAGTTAGACAAAATCAACTTGAAGATCAAGGCTTACTTGGTGAGAATCTACTTTAAACACTCCATATTACAGTTATCGTATAATGCATCTTAATGATTTTTTTGGTTCTATAGAATGAAATATGACCAGAAAGGTGGTCACGATTCAACATGCAGGCAAACAGGTACTCAACAATGACGTCAAATATAGTTGAATCGGTGAATGCAGTGACAAAAGCAGCAAAGAACTATCCTATTGTGACTTTGTTGGAGTCATTGCGATAGCCTGTGCAATCTTGGTGTTGTAGAAATAGAGACTAAGCAAATAGCATGTTCACAAAATTGACAACTAAATATGAGAAATTAATTAGAGAAATGAGCACAAATTTAAAGAACATAAGGGTAAGTATTTGCATTTGTTACAGGTTCTTATCAGATGTGACCAGGCAATTTATGTGACCTGAAACTGGTTCTTTTCAGATGTGACATTTCTCTGTGACTTTGTACAGGTTTCTCCATCCAACCAGCCAATTTACATAGTTACAAATGAGGGCTCAACTTTTTTTCGTCAACATAGAGCAGCATACATGTACATGTAGGATATTCCAAGTTGATCAGATACCATGCCCACACACCTTAGCAGTAATACCAAGTATAAAGGAAGATACGTACGATTACTGTTCATACTTTTACACACGACATGCATATATTAATGCATACTAGGATTCTGTATTCCCGATTGGTAATCCAAATGAATGGAATGTGACCCAAGAAGTAGAAAGTGTATCCATATTACCATTCCAACCAAAAGAGAAGTGTGGAAAGACCAGTAGAAAAGAGAAAAAGATCGTCGAGTGAGGAAAAAAAGAGAACGAAATGTGGACGTTTCAAAGAAGGTGCACTAACTTGATTCTCCTGAACGAAAACATACCAACCTGAAGTTGTCATTGCGACTTATTCTGATTTAATGCATTTGCAATTCAACATTATGACTAGAAAGCTTGTTATTTAATTTTAAATTGTAATACTTATCATTGGTGTCATTTCAAGGCAAACTTGTGGCCATTTTGTTGAGAAGTTAGTTCCATTAGAAACAGTTGTGACCAAAATTTTGTTCTCTGTACATGTGATAAGTGATGACTTGATAACCTGTGAAATACAATATGTGACATTAGGTAATGAAACAATCGTTTATGACCTATCTCCATGGTATGTGTTATCTACGAACTCCATGATTGTCAGGCAGTGACACGTTTTAAACATCATAAAACATGTCACTGTGACAAATTGATAACATTGTGACCAATGTGTTTGCATATAGTAATCTGTAGCCGAAAGTTTTGTCATTGCTTTTATGACCTGTGACGTGTTGTTTCAGGCGTATGTAACGTGTTGTTTCAGGCATCGTTTCTTTAAGAAAATAAAAAAAAATGCTCATATTCGTGACCAAAATCAAATATGTGAATAACAAATGTAGTTGCTGTAACCTGTGAAAATTAGGTCTGTAGCATCAAAATCAAAATTCACAAATGTAAACACATGTCTGTTACATTGATATCAACTAAGTCCAAATTATTCATGTGCTACTAATGACATCAAACAGTTATAATCATCTACTTCCACCCAAAAAATGACACCATACTAACAATCTACTGCAATGACAACTCCTTTCGGCTTCACTGTTCTTTTGGCCTTTTTGATCCTCTTATGTTTAAAGAGACGTGTAGCAATGTCCAACCTAGCTTGGCCAGCATCAAACGTCATTAGCATAGACTTCATATCATTGTAAAGCATGTATTCCGCATACTTAATCACAAAGATTCCGCAATCATGAATGTACACAATTCAAACAGTAACATATCACAAATGAAATAGTAACAGTAACAATAACAAGAAGAAAATAAGTTACAACTGTACCCATTCTGTTGATGAAGTATATTATCAGCAACCAATATCGTCATCCCCAGTGAATCATCAGCGTCATGCACTCTTTCCCATATGCCCAGTCTATTCATCAAATTGGGGATAATTCTTGCAAATGGTTTAATCCCTGAATTCACCATATTCTCACGTTAAGTCTTGTAACTGGAATTAAATACATATAGGATACACTTTCTTATGTCAAGATAGCCAAGCTCCAGTTAGCACGATTGGTCAGCAAAATTGGCAACATAACATAACAAACATCTGCCCAAGGACGATTATATTTTATCCGACCACCTGTGGCAACTTAAAAAATGTAAGAATTTGTCATCATCACATTAGGATCTTTCATGAACTGGGGAAACAAATTTTTTTATCTTCGCTTGGAACAATGTGTTTGTTGTTGTGGCACGCACTCTAGCAAGCAGACTTCTTGATGCAAATTGTTGTAGATAATAGAAACAAGCATCCATGTGTTGCCAAATTGAAAGGATTCATCAGATTGATATGTGACCAAGGTAGAATCATTTGTGACCATGATATGTGACCTAAGCTAAAAACTGTGACTTGTGTGATATGGACATAACTTTGAAACATGTGTCTTGTGCGTGTAAATGTGGAACTTGCCTAAATTCTGTGAACAATGTATATTAGTTTGACATGTGGCTTGTGCATTAAAATGTACCTGTGACTTGTGTGCATAGTTATGACATATGAAATTCATCAGACTGTGACCTGTGACCCATTCCATTGAACACATCACATGTTGTATTAGAAAACATACCGTGCTGCTAAGAGATGAATCTGAACAAACAAGCTTGTGCCACCATGTTTTTGACCCTACTATTATTGAACCAAAGGCAAACGGAGGACGAATCACATCATCTGCATCATTGATTTTTTTCCTGCAACATAGAGATGAACATGAAGACTTGAGATACAAAATGTAAATTGCATTTGTACACAATCACATATCACATCAATCTCATTGGTTGGCTTGTCATGGTTTACTTTGTTTATACGAGAACCATGACAAGCCATGACAAACCATATGGGGATTGTAGTAGACTCGTTGGTTTGGGAGCCCTCTTAACAGGCAAGCCAAACGACATTGTCGATATAGGTGATATCTGCAAAATGACAAAACAAAAAACACTTATGTCCACATGGTTACATATAATTTGACATAACAGTTTCCCCTGTGACCTGTGCACAGAGATATGAGATATGTGACATGTGTCATGTGACATAACTGAAATAGATATTTCTCTATGACTTGTGACCTGTGACCGAATTGAAATATACATGTGACTTGTGACATTTAACTGTATAGCAACATATGTGTAACATGTGAATTGTGACCTAATTGAAATAGACAAGTGACATGTAGGCTGTGTTCATCAACAAATAATAATTATGAAAAAAATGGTTTGCAATACCGTAGTCCCTATATTTTTTTCCGTTTTCGTCACAACATCTACAACCTTAGTTTTAACTTGCTCTATCACACCAACAATCATATCATCAACACATTGTTGTACTTCTGAGGTTTGGAAAATTTCATTGAGGTTCACCACACCAGAATCTCTGGTGGTTGCTCTTCAATTGTATCACTATTCCCATCATTCTTCTCCTTCAACTTCTCCAAGATGGCATCCATCGTACTTAAAATCAAGCCAGTCACGAATCCGATAGAAAAGTCATGTTGGACCTTATGTCCATCATGTCACATTTAATCTCCCCTTGCATTTGGATAATCTAGTTCAATTTACTCTTACGATCCGCCTTCAATAACATTAACTGTGACTTGACATCATTTAGATGCACAGTTAATTCCACATTTTTCGACTGCATCTTCGACATTTTCCCATTCAAGTCCTTCAACTGTTCGAACACCTGTATGTAAACAATACACAATCCCGTAATGAACATGTTTGAAGTAAGGATATTAGAATGTAACAATAATTTGTGACTTGACACAATATGACATTAATCAACTTACATCTGATTGTGGTGCACTTCGTTCATGAGTCAACATCGGCTCGCTCGGCATACGAATTTCACTTGCCTGTGGCATCGTATTGACATTTTCATGTGCTGCATGTTGCTCACTTAGGTCGTAAATGTCACTAACCTGTGGTCTCATCGAAAAATCATCATGTATTGCATACTGTTCAGTGGAGGGGATGGAAAAAGTTGGTGTCCTCTGTTTTTTGGGTGGTGGCACCACAAAGTCGTCATCATCTTCATCAATATCACTAGAATGACCCTTTCTTCCATATGTGATCATCAGCAACCATGTCTGGGATGTACCAGCACATGTGCTCTCGTGCTCTACACCTTCAAACTTCTGAGCTCCAGATACACGTGGTTGCATAGGTTTGGTGTACAGAACACCATTCATATACGGAGCCTCCATTTCCATGTCAAATGGAACAATAAAATATATTTCAAGTTGTGACAAAAGTGCACACGATTATTCATGAAAACCTCGAATGTAGTAAAATTTATTGTGACTTGAAATTAATCAAGGTGGTTCATGAAAAGATTCAAATTGTGTAATATGTTCATGCATATTTAGTTACTTGTCACCTACTCATACAAATATGTGACCTTGTGACATGTGCTATGAAAAATATATAAAGACTTACATCATGATTGGAGAATACATCTTCATCCAACTTGACAGCAGATAGCTGTTTCTCCGACCTCCAGTTCACAATTCGGGGAAAACTGTTGCCCGTCTTATTCCTTATAGGTCCGTTTAGTCCGAGAATGGACTCATATATCCACATTTAAAATGCAACCAAGAACCACTTCAATATATAATGTGGATTCATGTGACCTAAACCATCCTTCAAAGATTTTAAAGACATTTGAAATAAGTCTTTGCCAAAAGGAAACCTTTCCATAAGATCAAAGTCCTCTACCAACGCAAACAAATAATTTTCAACCACTTTTTTGTATGACGTAGAGAAAACATTAGGTAAAAATAGAAAACAGAGACCCGAAAAATTAACCTCTACAAGATTTCAAAAATTACATCCAACAATTCAAACACTAACAAAAAAGTATCTTGAACCCTAGAAAAAAATCCAAACAAAAGCAATAAAAACACATACCTATGAAGAAAGAGAAATAGATCCAAGACAAGCAGCTTTCAGAGCTACTGCAAAAAATAGAAATGATTTCTCTTTCTCTATCTATATGTGTATTGACCAATTGCAGGCTGCATTTTCCACCAGAAGCTTCGATGGATTGAGAAAATCTTAAGATTGATTTGGGAAAATCTTAAGAAACGTGGAAAGGATATGGGAGGAATCCATCGGTGAAATCTGGACAACAGAAGACGGTTTGGGGAAAGGTGAGGAGAGAAAACGAAAAGGAGAATATGACGGACGACGGATGGTAAAGAGAAGAGATGATGGGCGACGGTTGCCAACTGCGAGAGGTTAGGGCTTTGGGCGTAAATGACTTAATGGAGAAGACGTGGTTTTTGATTAAGAGAGAAGATGTTTTTTTATTTTATATTTTTGCAATCGCAACGTTCAGGCAAACGTTGCAATATGTTGACTCTTTTGCAACGTTCAATGAACAATGCAAAAGACTATTTTTTGCAACGTTCGCCCGAGCGTTGCAAATGACTATTTTTTGCAACGCTCCTCCGAACGTTGCAAAAAGTTGCAATATGTTGACTCTTTTGCAACGTTCAATGAACAATGCAAAAGACTATTTTTTGCAACGTTCGCCCGAGCGTTGCAAATGACTATTTTTTGCAACGCTCCTCCGAACGTTGCAAAAAGTGTCGTTTTTCGCAATAGGCAACCAACCGTTGCAAAAAATGAGAAATAAGGCAACTTTCAATGAACTTTGCAAAAAAGGGCAATAGTACATTTAAAAACTGTTGCAAATGACATTTTTTGCTAACCAATGGCATCATTCATTTATGAGAATGTTGCTATAGACCTCTTTAGCAACATTCAAGCAATGAATGTTGCATTTTTCTTGTTGCAAAAAGTCATTTTTGTTGTAGTGCACCCTTTGTCAAAACTTTGCTATGGGTGGAAAGAGGTTCGCCTTTAATGCTTTCCTCATTTTCACTACGATTCTTATCATTGCGACCTTGTTTCGGGTCTAGTTTTAGTTTCGCCATTTCAAAAATTATTCTTCCCCTAATACTTGTGAAGTCATCTTTATTGGCACATGCGTTTTTCAACTTACCATTCACAACTTCGAATTGCTTTTCTAAGCAAGGATTTTAAAGCATATCTTTCTTATTTTCTACAATCAATATGATATTAATCATCGGAGCCCTTATGGCTACTTTTCTTAATGCATTGAGATAACATTCTCGTGCAATTGCTTAGTTACCCTTGATACTATCTATTCCTTTTGGAGTTTCAAATTTCATGCACAGATGATTGATGAATATGATTGCTTTTCGATGCTTCAGGGCGGATTTTCCTAGGATCCCATTATAAGCGTACCTGCTGTCCATGATCAGAAAGTCCATATATCCCAATATAGTTGGCTCTTCCCTCAACTCAATTGTCAAAGTAATATGTCCCCTTGGGACCAAACCATCGCCAGTGAAACCATACAAGCCTTTATTAATGGGTACCCAAGGGCGATCAATCTGTATATGATCGAAAGCACTTCCAAACAGAAGATTCAAAGAACTACCATCCACCAACATACATGTAACATCGAGTGCTTATTTCTTATGATTATCTTGTCTATCTAAATTAGTTGCACTAACGATATATTTACTAATTAATTAATGTAATTATCTTCATATGGGCTAATTATGTTGTAGCGAAATGCACCTTAAACGTCCATGGAAATCACGGTGCCTAATAATTCTAAATTTGACATGCATTTAATTCCATTAAATTTGAATTAAGTTATATGGTATTTTTATTATATTGTATGCTTACAATTTTGATTAACAAACTCGACTTGTCCATTTAATCTTCATGTTAGGTAGATTTATTCCATGTTAATTTAATTGATGCCAATTTTGGAGTAAGAATAGTAGAATGAGCCAAATAAAAAATTGATCTTGCATCGCCTTCACAATAGAATTCATGTTTTATAAGAAAATAAATTCAATGAATTTTGTCAAATCCAACTTTAAAGTATCGATTATGGGCGTTTTTTAAAATATCGATTTTGAGCATTTATGAGCGGATCGATTTTGAGTGATTTTAATAGCGATTCTTAAAACTGTTCAGCCTATACTTGAGAGTTTATTATCCACTGATTCTAGGGTAGGATATGGTTCGGTTTTGATTCTAAAGAGAATCAAATTGAACCTGAATTTTCGGGTACTTATTAAGTGGAACCGTTGAGTCCAAATTTAATTATAGAACCATTTGAGTTCAGTTCCCAAAGTTCCGTATAATAATTAAACTTTTTAATATTTACAACAACCTTATACTAATTCAATTAATGACATGTTCAATCTTGACTTTCACAAAATAACGTAGTCAAATTTTGTGGTCTCTCTCTTTGTTGAGTTCTTCTTAGATTTTACTGTTAAATCATAGGAAGAGGAAGATAGCAAACTCATAATATGAAAATAGGCACATTGAGCTTCCAATTCGATTTCTTCAAAATAGTACTACGGTAGCATAAATGATTTCAGTAAAATCTAGGTCAATTTGATTAAGTTAGGCTTGAGTTGAAAATTAGAAAATAATAAATTAATTAGTTAGTAAATTTATTTAGAAAAATAAATAATTTGGCTTATTTAAAATACAAAAAAATTGGGAGATTCGCTTCTTATTCAATTCTTCATCTAGAACTGAGAATCCAATCAAACTCGTCGGTTCGCGACTCAAATATCTGTTTATGTATTTAACTTAACTTAAGAAGAACTGTTCAGTTTGGTTGAGTTCGGTCTGGGTCTGATTCGATTCAGGAGTTTTGTCCAGCTCTTACCAGAAAGTTTTATGAAAGAATAAAATTACTTATATATCTCTTAGTAAAATTCCAGTTTATATTTTTTTACTTATAAGTAATTTTTTACATACAAGTTCATATTTAATTAAAAAATTAAATAAATTTAAATACGTACATAAAATTTTAAGTTAATATTTTTTTACTTATAAGTAGATTTTGTAATTATAAATTAATTTTACACTTTAAACAATTTTAAGTCAATTATTTTACTTATAAGATTTTATTTTATTTTATTATAAGTGGATCTTTGTCTTATTAATTAGTAGTATTTTTTATTTTATAAATAATTTTCTTTTTTACATAAACTTGATTTTTTTTTTACTTATAATTAATTTTTAATTATAATGAATTTTTCTTACCATATAAGTAATATTTTACTATATTTTAGTTATAATGTAATTATTTGCCTATAATAATTTTTTAATTAATATATTTTTATTTATAATCAGTTTTGAAGATGATGATGATTGAAAATACTTATAAATAAAGGATAAAAATGGAAGAGAATATGAGAAAAAAATCAAAATCCGTCAATTTAGTGGATTGAGAGAATTGATCAAAATTACACCACACCAATTTTGGATGGTTTTTTAACTATCCAAAATCGGTGGCCCAAAAATTAGCAATAAACATTTTTCTCATCCTCATATAAACGGGGTCATCCAAAATCGGAAAATAAAAGCTCACAAGCAAGCACATGTTCGGAAAATAAAAGCTCACAAACAAGCAATGTACTGAGATCTTGCTTTTATTTACATGCACATGTTCTATCACATGTATGAGTTTGTTATCCTTAATTTCCTTTTTGGATATATCTCCTCATAGTCGGAAGAATAATTAAACGGTTAGAAGTTTTATAGTTATTATTTTATTTCTTTTAAGTCTAGTTGAAATATTATCAAAAGATTTATTATTTTAGGTGTTAATGATCATGACATTATGTGTGAATCTGACATTTTCATTTGTGGGCTAATTTTATTGTTTCCTGAAAACCAACATTTTTATCTTAGCTTGTGATTTGTCATGGATGTTAAGAATTCAGTTCCTTCTTTTAAGTTACAAGGAAAATCTAAAATGGTATTTAAATTGGGCTTATGCTCTTAAATTGTCCATATTATTCACTTCATCTAAATTCTTGAATGATGAACTTTGTAAATGAAGTTGGTGTTCGGTGACATATTTAATTCAATGATTCATTTTGTAATTGATCATGGTTTCCCTCAACAGTTTCTTTTCTTTAATCACGTATTTTACCAATAAATAACAAACTAGACAATACTTAGTGAGCCAGAAGTATTTTCCTTATTTGAAAACCTCATTTTTATTATTGATAATTTTGACATTTTGAATTCTTAAAGTAAATTACTAAGGATTTCAAGTAAGTAAACCTCTCGTTGTCTTCATGCGTACATTACGTTATTAAATATATAAATATGTTACTTAAATTGATTATTATGTAAACATGATATTTGATTATTATGTTTTATAATATTAATTCTTCTCATGACATATTTGTGCATGCCAATACATCCACAAGCATACATAAAGTTTCAAGAAATAAAAAGTTTACAAATGTCAATGAGTCAAGTAATATTTTAAAAATATATGTATCCCAATTCTCGAATGTTTTTGTTGCTAGGTGTATGTTTATGCCATGAAGGTGTGAGTGAGAAACGAGACACAGGGATTGGATCCGACCAATGTTCAATGATGAATGTTCAATGTTAACGCTAATGTTAACCACTTTGTGGTACTATCAGTAGATTTGATCGGGTTTCCACTGCATTTGATTGGCTAAGTGATATGCCAAGTGATATCACAATGTTAATGTTAGGGGTTTATAAAGAAATGAATGAAAATGGGATACATATTGAGATGCTTTTATTTTAAAGCAATTCTTATGCATATCATCAGCATGCATCATATGCTTGAAGTTTGCTTACTGAATATTAGCTCATTCCATGTTATCCATTTCCATTTTCAGATAATAAATGCAAGATGATTCGGGATGATGTCTCGTGGTGAGACATACTCAATATTATCACACTTAGATATTGAAATTCATTGTGAAAATAAAATTAATATTTAATTTAATTTAATTATCTTAGTTTTTTAGTAAGTACAAATTATTTTCATATATGAAGTCTGATGAGAACCACGTAGCAACGATCACTACGCAACCCCGCAAAAGATTGACGATCCCAAGAAAGCCTAAAGAATAATCCGATTAAAGAGTTTGAACCAAGAATAATGAACCAAGCAATCAAAAAAAGGGAATTTGATTGACCTCTTGATTACACAACGCGT
>CAIGRH010235478.1:0-12154 GCA_903798295.1 Fraxinus nigra | reverse complement strand
AAACGTGAGTTTTAAAGAAAAACGTCAAACTCGCATTTTTTCAAAAAAATTCAATTATTTCATTAACATTTACTATTTTTGCGATACACCTCGATGTAATTTTCATCATTTCATTAGGAAACTTTATATGGAATATGACATCAAAAATTTTCGAAATTTTACATCCGAAAAAGTCATATCCCGTGTAAATTTTCGGATGCAAAATTACATGGGGTATGATTTTTTTGGACGTAAATTTTCGATTGTAAGATTTCTCTCAACTTCTTTGCAAGTTCGATTGTTCCCCCAACNATATTGAAAATAGTTAAAAATACGTTAAACGTGAGTTTTAAAGAAAAACGTCAAACTCGCATTTTTTCAAAAAAATTCAATTATTTCATTAACATTTACTATTTTTGCGATACACCTCGATGTAATTTTCATCATTTCATTAGGAAACTTTATATGGAATATGACATCAAAAATTTTCGAAATTTTACATCCGAAAAAGTCATATCCCGTGTAAATTTTCGGATGCAAAATTACATGGGATATGATTTTTTTTTTTACGTACATTTTCGAGTGTAAAATTTATCCCGACTTCTTTGCAAGTTCGAGTGTGCCCCCCTAACTTTTATCTTCTGCGTCCGCCCCTGCTTATTTCCGTTTAGTGATTTGTTGTCCAAAGCCTGTGAAAGCTGATGACGATACAAGTTTGATTGTTGTATTCAGTCACAATTCCATTCTCTGCGCTTATTGATATTTTTGGTTTTGATAGAAGCAAATTATTTTTAAAATGTTTTTAATTCATTTCAGTGCTTGCCTGTGACCATTGACGTGGGGACGAACAACGAGAAGTTGTTGGAGGACGAATTTTATATTGGGCTCAGGCGAAGAAGAGCAACTGGGAAGGTAAATGATTGGCTTCTTTGTAACTCTAGTCTTGATAGATTTTAAAGGCAGCTGTATTCTTTTCTGCAAAGATTGAACTGAAATTGTTATTTCTAGGAATACTCCGAACTTCTGCATGAGTTTATGTCTGCAGTCAAGCAAAATTATGGGGAAAAAGTCCTCATTCAGGTTACTCAATTTTTATGCAATTTTTGATTTCTTCACTGTCTTTTTAATTAAATCTAATTCAAGTAAATATTTGATCTACATCATGCAGTTTGAAGACTTTGCAAATCATAATGCGTTTGATCTTCTTGCAAAATACGGGACTTCCCATCTTGTTTTCAATGATGATATACAGGTACAGTAAACACTGTTTTCTTCGAATGTGGGATGTATATGCTTGTTTGAGTGTTTTTTTCAACTGCCTCTTGGATTTTCACTTTATTTTCATTTGAGGCTGTCAACAGAGTCAAGCAGGTCCGCAGAGTCCAATTGCTTGATCCTTATTATTTTAGAACCTAGCTCAGATTTACAAAAATGTGAGTCAATCAGTCAATAGGCTCAGTCCAACTGAACTTGGCCTGCTTAATTTAAATCAGCATAGTAAATTAAATATAGCCCCTGTTTGTTTCAGCTAAAAGGTTGATAAAAATCTAATCCAAAGTCAACGATTAATTTTAACCCAATTTCATGGGACCGACAACTTTTCAACCCCACATTTCAATAACTTTTATTAAAGTCTACTAAATCTAATATCATCTAAACCTAACAGGGGCATAAAGTTTGTTTTGCAATGCGATCTTCAATATTTATCCATCATTTTCATTGATATTTATCCTTAACATCAGAAGGTTTATATTTACTTTTTTAAATTATAATTTGAGAAGTATAATGAAACTTTAGATTTGGAGATCACTATAGATGAAGTTGAATTTGTTACTAGATTAAATAAAGTTCATATTTGTGTTATTGCCTAATGGATCTGGATATTTTCTCTCAATAATTATCATTCTTACCATCTTCTTTTGCATTTTACCCAGGGGACAGCATCTGTGGTCCTTGCTGGGCTTATCGCTGCATTGAAATTAGTCGGGGGAGCCTTGGCTGATCATCGATTCTTATTCCTTGGAGCTGGAGAGGTGTTTTCTTAAAGACCTGTCCAATCATTGTGTTAACCATCTCATCTAAAAGTATATGCTGTTATAGAAGGGTCATATTTGTTTGTTTAAGTATTGTCTTCAAAACACTCCCTCACGTGTAGACGGGGTTTATTGTTTTGATCAAAGATTTGACACGTGCACAATTTTTTATAAATGAGCGGTAGCGAGACTTGAACCTAGCTATTTTGACTGGCTATAATACCATATTTGTTAACCATCACATCTAAAAGTTTAATCGAATGTAGTCGTATAAACCCCCCGTCTTTAACCAATTCCATTTCCTTGTTATGCTTCAAAGTATAGATTGTACAGTAAAAATTAAGTCGAGTTTTGAATGTTGTAATTGTTGATTGGTGTAATTAGTCGAATTTTGATGTTTACATTTTGAATCTGTTTTGCCTTTGTGTCCTCTGCTAATATCGTCTTGAGCATCTTAAGATCTTTTCTTATATCCAGTGAAAAATATAAGAATCTCCTTTCTTCCATGTTCAAATTTCTCTGCTTATGTTATGCATCTCATTTCACAATGTTCTTAATGCAGGCTGGAACTGGCATCGCAGAACTCATAGCACTCGAAATATCCAAACAGGTCAAAATATGATGAGCCATTATATCTTTATCAATTACTCAGTTATTTCCTCTCGTTAAGTTTAAATAAAAAGAGAATTCGGGAATTCCACTCATACTTTTATTGTACGCACTATGCAGACAGGAGCTCCATTGGAAGAGACTCGCAAGAAGATTTGGCTTGTGGACTCCAAGGTAATAAAACAACTATGTTTTCATTTTTGGATACACATTTTCTTTATTCTTGTCTAAATTAAACACTCACAAAATATTTTTCCTTTCTAGGGGTTAATTGTTAGGTCCCGCATGGAGTCACTTCAACATTTTAAGAGGCCCTGGGCCCACGAACATGAACCTGTCAACAATCTGGCAGACGCTGTTAAGGTGTGAACTCTTTTGGCATGTTTGATTGGGAGGCGTGGATAGCACCAAATAGTATTAAAAAAGACAAAATGTCTTGCTTATTACATTGTCAAGTTGTGTCCAATATTGCGTACCAAATGTGCAACTTGTGCATGATTCATTTGTGCGCATGTATGGTGCTCACAATTGGTCTTTTACTTGTTTTGTTTTGCCAGTCCATCAAGCCGACAGTACTAATAGGGTCATCAGGAGCTGGAAGAACTTTTACCAAAGAAATAGTCGAGTCCATGTCGTCATTCAATGAGGTAAAGCATCATATTTGTGTTACATGTTAGGCATGTTTGTCTAAGCTTAAAAAAAATGTAAAAGCTACTTGTCTAACTTTTTGGTTTCCAAACATGTTTGGACATGCTAATTACTTATTTTGAAATTATCTCTTTACTGTCCAAATAAGCAACCAACTTATTTCCGATTTTGACCAATTTGAAAAATATTATTTCAAAACTCACAAGTGAGATTTTTAAGCTTACATGCTCGTTATGTCCAACAGTTTAAACTAAAGTTCCATATGATTGGCATGTAGAAACCCATTATTCTTGCGCTTTCCAACCCAACTTCACAGTCGGAATGCACAGCTGAAGAAGCTTATAAGTGGAGTGAGGTAATTTCCTTCTGCAGCTTTCATATCTAATACATATTATTTTTGACTTTTGGAAGGTCAGGTTCATGCCTTCCTTCCCTTTGTACCTCTGGACTTTGTTTTTATGTATATGGTGGGGCATCCAAACCCCCCATCAACATTCCCTGCTGGAGCCTGAAAACCCACTAAGGCTATGCTGATGTTTTTGCAGGAAAAAAAATATCTAATATATATTATCCATAATTGTGTTCATTTCTACAAATTTTGATTTTATTACAAGACATTCCAATTTTTTCCATGTATCTTTCCAGGGCCGGTGCATTTTTGCCAGCGGGAGCCCATTTGCCCCAGTTGAATATAATGGAGAGGTCTACCCGTCTGGACAGGTACAGTCAAAACATCCCTTAACTACAATTTATTTGTTATTTAAGACCGAACTTTATGGCTGATTTCAGTATTATTCTGGTTCAGGCAAATAATGCATACATCTTTCCTGGATTTGGTCTCGGTTTGATAATTTCTGGTGCAATCCGTGTCCATGATGATATGCTCCTGGTAGCCTGTAAGTGACTTAAATTGTAACTGAATAGAAGTTTTAACACCTAGCGTAGGTCATGCATTTGATAATGCAACTACATGGCTTGAACCGTTGAATGAATTATTCTGGGCTTGAACCGTTGAATGAATTATTCTGGCATGGGAGGATAATTCTTACCACGAAGATAGGAGGATTAAGAAACATTATAGCCAATACATTTCTGATGAACCCTTTTAATCCAATGGAATTTTTTTTAACATTTAGTCTGTGAACTATCTATAGTTGCTTGCCTATAGCTCAATTCCTAGGGCCACTCATCACATGCTTTCGTGGTTATACCGTGTAGAGCCTAATTATACAATTTACTTATCCCCTCGATTGGGTATCGACCTAATTGGGGATTTTGCATACATATTAGGTGATTAAGTCACCCTCATTTCCTACAAAATATATCAAAGGAACTCGAGGAGCCATTTTGCATAGATACATGGACAGAGGTCGAAGGACTTGAGATCTCCATTGTGAACTTTCTTCTCAATTTTAGTGATAACTTGCACGGTCTAGTGGACATAGTGAATCACGATAAATTTGAGTTTTTTTTTTCCTGTCTGCTTGCTTATTATTGCTCTCGGAATTAAGGATTATACGTTAATCCATAACAATGTTATACATTTCACATCATATCTTACAATCTCGACCATCTTGTTTTCTTCAAACAGCGGAAGCATTAGCTGAACAGGTTACCCAAGAGAACTTAGAGAAGGGACTAATATACCCTCCTTTCTCGAACATCAGAAAGATTTCAGCCCAGATTGCTGCCAGAGTAGCCGAGAAAGCTTTTCAACTTGGTAAAAAACTAAAATCTTTATTCTAATTACATTAATGTGCTTGGTTGAAGTAATTTGGCATATCTAAGTATTTTGCATTTTCTGTTGCTTTATAGGGTTGGCGACTCGTCTACCTCAACCTGAAAACCTAGTAAGATATGCAGAGAGCTGCATGTACAGCCCCAATTATCGTACCTATCGTTGAACCAGTGGAGAAATTTTATCCTTCTCTAAATTTAGTTAATGTCGTTTTTCTTGTTAGTCTTCCATTTCTTCCCCTCTTCTTGGACTATCTTCTTACCACCTTTGCCTTGAAAAAAATTACAAACGTGTTACTTATATGCCATATAACAAACAATTTGTATTGAGTCAGTTTGGCAGGATTTCTATATATTAGATCAGATTCCTTTAATTCAAAAACCTTGTCAAATGAACTCATAATCTCCATTCTTGCTAAGGATAACCAAGAGAACTTGAGATTCTCAAGTTATCATTACTAGTCGCAATAAACATGCACTTTATATTCAGATATAAAATTTTGCGAACGACGAGCAATAGAAAGACTACAGCCCAAAAAAGAATCAAGAAACAAAAGTATAGTTCTCGTTAAATGACACAGATTGAACCATAGGTGCAGCTATATACAAGCACAAATAGATATAGAACGCACTGACAAAGTGAAGTTGAATGTTCTCGAGTAGCTTCTTTAAGGTGAGAGGGATTTTTCGCAGTCTATCTCCCCTGGACGAGGCCACTGAATACTTGACTATTCCCGGCAAGCGTTGCTTCCCATTCGACAGAGGATAATAGGATCTGTGAAAGTGACATCACCACTTGCTTCATATCTGGTCTTAGAATGTGATCATCGTCCACGCATTGCTTTGCCAACATAGCCATCTGCACCAGAATTCACACCAACCAAAATTATTTCCCAAACCCTTTCTCAATCACATTTCAGACATTTTTTACTTGAAAAAATTGACATGTACTATTATCAAAGGCAGGATGTGAAAAAGTTTCACCTTGAAAAGGCAGTGTAGGGGATACAAATCCATCAAATTAGGATCAACGTGATCTTTCAAGCTGGACATATTCGTGGAGTCCTGTGAGTTCCTCAGAGCCGCCACCATCTGTAACTTCATCAGCATTAGGAATTGTAACTTTCTAAGCTTTTTACATATGAATAAAATTTCAAAGATTTCCAATGGAGGTCCTACATTTTTTGAGTTGGTCGGTCCTCGACGAACACAATGTTGAGACCTTAGGATTTAATTACCGGTGCAATGATCTTTTTATCTGTCACTTCCTCATTACTAGAATGTGTAAGACTGATATTCCTATGTAGTCATCTGACACGACAAATTATTTTCACTTCGGCTGTGAATTTCTCATAAATACATCAATTCTAAGAGTAAAAAATAAGAAGCTTATGCAGTTTCACACAATATTGGAGGCAATCAAAATTCTCGGTAGTTCATAAGTTGGATAGAAAGAACTTGCAGCAGAAAATCAAAGCAGTCATGCATGGACATATCATATTTAAGATAAGAAATAAGAATCTACACAATCAAATGGATGCAACGCCAATTCACGATAAATTAAGGAAATGATGACTTATTAGGTGGTTGGGTGCAGACAGACTTACAATGGATACCAATGAACGTCTTTCAGCAGTTCTCGTCATGGCTTCCTTTCCAGATATTATTTCAAAAAGTGCAACGCCAAATGCATACACATCACTTTTATTTGTAGCCAGGCCGTCCCTCAAGTATCTAGTAAAACAGGGAAGAAAGTAATAAGAAATCTGCACCAAACTTGCTAGTAACTACTAGCTTGTTTACTTACTCTGGAGCCAGATAGCCGTAAGTTCCAACAACTCTTGTTACTGATTCTTCTCCATCATTTGTTTTTAGAATGAGTTTTGCCAAACCAAAATCTGAAATCTACACAATTGAAATTTGACCAGATAACTGGAAAATAATAATAATAATAATTAAACATTGAAATTGAGGCGGAATAATGTGAAACCTTTGCCCTGAGGCTGCCATCGAGTAAGATGTTGCTTGTTTTGATATCTCGGTGCACATAATGAGGTTTTGTGTGCTCGTGTATGTACTCGAGACCTCTAGCAGCATCAAGTGCAATTTGAACCCTCATGATCCAAGAGAGTGATGTATGACCTATCCAGACCATTCAGAGTTAATCCTCACGTAAACTGTCTAGCATCTGGATGCTTAAACCTGAACCCTTGTGTATTAATTTTTTGAGACTAGAAAAAGTAGAAACCAAGAATAATCCGAAAAACAAGAAATGCTAAACAACTATGTAAAAAAATATCTAGAAAAAGATTGTTCATTTACGTTATACTGATTTTATCATTTGCTTCACGCATATCGTTAACTAGGCATTGGACCAACTTTTAGCCAATAAAATATAGCCTTTGTTTGTTTCTCATTATTTTCAAAATACATTCTCTCTCTTCATTTTATCCACACATTCTTCAATAAAATAATATTACATCCAAACCCCAAGACTTTTTCTTATTTTTTAACCACACGTTCTCTATCAAATCACTATTCCAAAATATATTTTTGGCTAAAAATGGGGCTCAAACAAGCTCATAATTATTTCCAGTTCTAGGATGCTCAAGACTAGTTTAATATGAAGATCTGTAATGAGCATTCTTGAGATTCTATAATACCAAAATCAGATAAGACGATCTTAGCTTGCAAAAGGACGCCCTTCAGAACAGATAGGTGGAGCCTACAAATGCAAAGGACACACTGAAGTGACAGTGTGGAATAGTCTATAGCCAAATGAGTTTATGCACCTCATGTTCATTACCTTGGACACAACAGACGAATATTTCACATATATCTCTTCTTTATTCTAGTCCCGTGTTGTCTAGTAAAGGTACCAAGCATCATTGAATCAACAGCATGTTACTGTCTAGCATTTAGATTTCGTTTTTCTGAGTACAACACCCAAAAAGGAGGATATCCGGACAAAGATAAACACCAAAATACAAAATGAAGAATCAATAATATTTTGTCACGAGTTTAAGAGGAATAACTCCGAGAAATATATATCCGTGGACAACCAATGAGGGATATTTATTATAAAGCTTACAAGTAATTTCAGATATAATTGAAGGCAAAGAGGGAATATTTCATAAAAAATCAGCTTGAGTATAGATTGATCTTAATATCGGGGCAAAATTCATCTTATATCATGTGTAAGTATATTCATTACACCTTAAGTTGAGACAATCTAGGCAAGAATGAAAATTGAAGGCAAAGAGGGAATATTTGATGAAAATCTGCTTGAGTAATAGATTGATCTTAATATCGGGGCAAACTTCATCTTATGTCGTATGTACGTATATTCATTACACCTTAAATTGAGACAATCTAGGCAAGAATGAAAATTCATAACAGGTAGGCTTGTTAAATAAGATTCAGTCATTGACTATATTTATCCTAGACTAAGCATAGAATCTGACCTTTGTTCTGAGGATCATGCAAGTGATTTTTAAGCGAGCCCTTTTGAGCATACTCATAAATGAGATAAAGTTCTGCTTCACTGGCTGCATAACCAATCAATTCTACCTTGACAAAATTAAATCATGACTATAGTCAAATTTCTAATTTTTAATGCATCAAAAGTAATCTTTGAGAGAAAAAGGGAAAGTAAACCAATGATACTTTAAACAGCCTTTACCAAGTTTGTGTGATGAACTTTGCACAGAACTTTCATCTCTGCCAAAAATTCTTTAGTTTTTGTAGCAGTCATTCTTTTGATTGCAACTTCCTGAATATGCATACAGGACTTGGTGTGATAAGAATAACTTAGTTTATCTATACACGTGAAATAGAAAAGCAATAGACTAAAAGCTGTAAACCTGGTCACGAAGGAGGCCATAGTACACGGAACCATATGCTCCATGGCCCAGAAGATTGGAATCGGAAAAACCATCAGTAGAAGACAGAATTTCCTCGTGGGTGAAAACCACAGGTTTCTCCATGTCAAAGAATTCGGTTCCTACAACTATCAGAGACAAGATGCATATACAAAAAATATAATTTGTCGACGAGAATTTGGAGAAATCATTACAACTGTTGGAATACAAGCAACATGAATATTTCTTCTGTACTTCCATACAAGTCAATCGTCAATTTGAAAACACGTAGCAAAACAATCCACATATAAAGAAGCTACATGTTTGCAGAAGTAGTTAACACAGATCGTGGTTCAAGCTTTATGGAGAAGGTAAAAGAAGCTTTCGGTGAAAATTACAGGAACAATCAGTCGTATTGCTTCACGCTATAAACATTTTTGTTCCTCTATGTTGAATAGAACATTGAAACTTGAATTATATAACTAATCTGTCATCGTTATATCTTCTATAAAAAACTGACCTGCAATCTACTAAAATTTTGTAGACTCTATTAAAGACAACCATGACATAAAGGAACAATTGGTGCAGGTCCTTCCCACAAAACTTGATCCCAAATTCTGAAGAGACTCTAACTGTCATCTTCTATTTGAAATTTCTTAAGATTTTTCTTTACATGTATGTACAACCAAAAGTAAGTATAATATAAAGTTTACACCTGTCGGAATGTTCATCTGGCGGTTGCTAGGTTCTCCAGTGGGCTGCTTCAAGTCCCCAGATCTGCAACAAATATACCTCCCTGATGCACAGCAAAAACTTGTCTTTCGAAGAATCTGAACTTCATGAGATGTCTTCTCTGCAGAATCTTTGGCTAGACTACCTCGGGCCCCAGCAAAACAGCTTGATGATTTCAAGGAAACAAAAATTACTATCACTATGAGAATTAGAGCTAGGCCCACAGTAAAACTTCCAATGATCCACCAATAAGGTACATTGGCCTTATGATTCACCGGATCTACTGAAATAAGATGAAACATATATCAGTAAAAGTATTCCTAAGCATGAGAGACAGTGCAGGTTTCATAATCTACAGATAGAGAAATATTCATGTATATTCATCGCAATTTTCCAATCCATTATGATTGAGATATTCCACTTAATGGGAAAACTAAAGGAATATTGGAGGAAGCAAATACAATATGTTAAAAGATGATATAACTTAATAAAATAACTACCAGAAGAAGAAAAAGGCATAAGCTGACCGATGTACTCTATCAAGGAAAAAGTGAACAGATAAACACTGCTTACAAGCTTGCGATACCTTCGAAATTATCAGCAGATGGAGCAGGAACAGGAGCTGGAGTGGTGTCATTCTTCAAGGGGTAAGGCTCTCCGGGAACTGAAACATAACATAAAATCAAGGAAAAGAAATAGTGAGAATTGAGGACCATTCAGAGTTACTATACCAAAATTTTGTAAGATTTAATAACAGAATCTGAAAGTACTATTTACCAAGAATGACAATTTGAAAAGGAGAGTTAATATTAATTTTTAGACCAATGTCTTGGCCAAACTTTTGACTTCTATCTCATAGTCAAATTGCAAACACATATACTATCTAGATACTATCCATCTTATGCTAGTCGTCTTTATTCTTCTTTTTCTGTTTATTGAGCGAGTGCTGAAGCTTTTCCAATTTTCTTCAAAAGGTTCCCGTGGAATAAACAAAGATTCTCAGCTTAGCAATGCGACTTCATGTCATTCATATTCAATGACCAAAACTTAATACTTTAGCATGGAAATAGCTATTTTGCAACTCATATACTTGATAAATTATGTACTTGTCATTATCCCAAGGCACGTAGATGCACGATATAATTTGTAGAAAGATCGCAACATCATATTTTGACCAGCGCGCATTGTTTATCGGTTATCAACATCTTTACCAACAAACGAACAACGCTAGAAAGTCCGACCTTCACTGCTCAGTAAACAGAAAATTACCAACAGAAAAAAGACCAATTTATGCAAATTTGCTAAAGTTTACACGGGGGAAAAAAAAAACCCCTATCTGAACAACCAATCCCATAAATCCATCTTAGAACCAAATATCGTCAGAAAAACTGAAAGAAGGGAAGCATGAAGCGGTATGTCTTAAAAGATTAACAGAAATTACCTGAATTTAGTGGTATGTAGTATAGTGCCCCAACAGTTACATTGTCTGGATTAGAGATTCCATTGACAGTCTCAATACTATCCATACTAACCCCAAACCTACTAGCCAAAGATGCCACACTATCCTCATCTCTCATAACATAACTCATCAAGTAATTCCATAGTCCACTCGAACACCCACACATGATCCTCAATGACACCACAGCACCTTTCCTTGCCTTTCTGGTAAAATTTGTAGAAAAATAAGCCAACCCATCATAGGCCTCCATCACCAAATCATACACAGACCCATTATTCTCACTCACAGTAAAAGTAGTATTGCTCAAGTATTTGTGTAAACGTGAAGCACAAGAACAGTTCTTTTTTATGAAAATGTAGTCTCTGCCATTTCTCTCGATGGTTATGTCTTGTGGCAATACATCAAACATACTTTGGATCACTGGTAGAGTCTGTTTTGAAGTGGGCTTGAAGGCTAAGAAAGATGTGCATAGGCGTGTGGTGTCTGTACAGTTAAGTGGAGTTGGATGTTCTTCGGATAAGCAGAAAATAAGTACTTGGAGTGTAAGTAGCAGTGGCAAAATGATCAAGATTGGTGTTCCTCTTCTATGAACCATTTTAACAAAAACCTTTGATGCATCCACTGGAAGGCTTCAATCTCTAACGAAAACTGGCCAGAAAAATTGAGTCTTTGATGGATTATACTATCAAAAACGGAATGTTGGGGAATTTTGGAGTGAAACTTGTTGGGAAGTACTGAAACAGGGCATTTTTTGCTTAAAATCTGGAAGAGTGATTCCCTACTGACAACTACTATGCCAGTAAAAAAAAGGAGAGAAAGTGACAACCATTTGATGGAGAAAAGGCCACAAGCCACCTTGGGAATTGTTAAAACAATCTAGTTCATTTACTACAAAACAAGATTATTGTAGAAATGAAATTAGGGTTAATTTCACAAATGGTCATTGAAGTTACCTGAAAATTTTAAAACGGTCACTGAAGTTTCAAAATTTTAAAAACGATCACTGAAATTTGAAATTTCTTTCACAAACGGTCACTAAATTTTCAGATTTTTTGAGCAAGTTTGAGGTAATTTTTCGGCAACTTCCGATCACCAAA
>CAIGRH010235466.1:0-10360 GCA_903798295.1 Fraxinus nigra | reverse complement strand
TTGATACCTCTCCTTCAGATCAATCCAAATATCATGAGCAGATTCAGAATAGATGACACTTGCAGATATTTTCTTAGATACAGAGTTAAGGATCCACGAAATCACGATGTTGTTGTTACGGATCCAGTTATTTAGAATATCATTGTTACCTTCAGGTCTAGATATAGATCCATCAATGAATCCAAGATTGTTCTTCACTGACAAAGCAATAACCATTACTCTACTCCATGATGCATAATTGTCTCTAGTCAGAGGCAGCGAGACAAGAACAAGTCATGGGCTATCGAAGTGATGAATGAAATATGGACTCGACACATCATCAATGGGCATTGCCATGAGATATAGATGTTCTTTGAACCAAAATGATCAATGAATTAGAGATTCCAATTGAAGTGGAAGAATGTAGAAAGCGTATTCATAGCTCTGATACCATATTGGACAAACTTATATGAATGAAGGGAACTAGAAATTGTATATTATCCTTGAGAATCGTACATTGTTGTATATAAATTCATCTATCTCTTTTATTCGATATTCAAAACTGCAAATTCACTACATTTCCTCCAATTCTGTTGATTAGGGTTTCAGAAGAAGAAAAGGAAAGAACAAGAAGGAAGAAGTGAAGACATACATATTGACACACCTTGTAGTCTTTATTTTGTGAGTAGCGAACAAAACTTGGTGATGAAATATTGATTTTTCAGTCAAGTTTTATGCATTTATATTGGTTTTATTATTCTGAAAAATCTTCATTTTTTCATATATAATTTTAGAAAGACAACCGGAAACCAAATTTCAGTCATGCATGTTTTGTAGAGCTTTGCTATGGGTACATCATAGTGTACATAAGTGTTTACACCCCCTCACATAGAGTGGGATCCGCTTAAATAAAAAAATATTTTATACAATGGATCCCACCTCCCATGTGAGGGGGTGTAACCCCTTATGTACATCTACTTGATGTACAAGTGGAATTGCTCTTTTTTGTATTATATTTTATTTTATTTAAAAGATAGTATTTAATATTGTAATGTTTTTTATAATTTATTTTCTCTGTGTAAAAATAAAAATTCAGAGAAGATGATATCGTAATTATTTTATTCAATAAACTAATAACTTAAGGCTATTATCTTTATAACTTAGGGTGTGTTTGATTGACTTTATATTTTATGAAAAATGTCATTTTTTTTTATCTGTGTTCCTACTTTTTGAGTGTTTGATTAATATTTTTTCCAAAAAAAAGTATTTTTCAACAGTTGATCATGTGATCACGTTTTTCTCAAAAACAAGGAAAACAATTTTTTTATGACGTATATAGGCAATTCACGGTCCTTTTGAAAAAGTCCATTTTTTTT
This sequence comes from Fraxinus nigra, assembly GCA_903798295.1. Taxonomy (NCBI): domain Eukaryota; kingdom Viridiplantae; phylum Streptophyta; class Magnoliopsida; order Lamiales; family Oleaceae; genus Fraxinus; species Fraxinus nigra. Next base: position 9,005 of record CAIGRH010235466.1, on the reverse strand, counting down.
TTGAATAACATTTTTTCGGTTGAAAATTAAACCAATCAAACACGGTAAATATGCATTGCATATGAAACTTTCAATAACATATTATATTCATTGCATATGATTCTTTCAATAATTCTTAAAATTTTTAGTACTCGAATTTATTTCAATTCGACTTGGACACTTTATTTCTATAGAAATTATTACAAAGTTACAGAATTGTTGGATTTTTGCATTCACGAAAAATTCAAGCTAGGTACATGTCACCTTTAGTAGATATATTTGTCAAATATTCGAACACTAGATCTTCTTGTTCATGTTATGAGAGTTTTGTGCTAGATTGTAAGCTACCAATGATACACATATTTGTTATAAGAATGAGGCAAATAGTTTTGAGTCAATTAAGAGAAAACTAGCAATTCATACTAATGCATTTTTGGTCTGTAGATAAAAGTACTCCGAGCATTACCTAAAGCCAAAAGCAAACACAAACCAATGACACAATTGCTAGTCACATGACCATATAAACCAGAAATTTTGTTTTGATATTACAAATACTAATTTCTTTCGTTGGTCAATCACACAAACTTCTAAACCAAAAAAATTTCTCCCAAGCCCTAGGCACACATCTATCTATTGGTCACGTCACTACTAAAACTTTTAGACATTTATCAAAAACTAGTGTCGAAGCGTGAATTTATTCACCTCACTAAAAGTGAATGAGAAGCATTGACGGCGTCTCTTACAGCACCACCACGTCTGTTTCTTTGATCTTGTTCTTTGCCATTGCGCATTGCAGCAACTTCCTTCTCCATAGAAGCTACTTCTCTTCGCATTCTCTTGGCCTCTGCTTCCATTGCCTTGTTCAATGTTTCAATCTTCTTTGCCAAAGTCTGAATGATTTCCACACCAAAAAAGCCCATTACTCAAAAGGATAGATAGAGAAAGAAGGAGGAGGGGGTTATGTCATGCAGAAACAAACCTCGATTGCGTCATCTTTATCTTTAAGGCTTTGATCTTTGTCATGGCAAGCTTTTCGCAGAGTTATAACGTCCTTCTGCAGCATATCATACAATGTTCCAGAAACATAGTCTTCATTTTCCATTTTCGTTTTTTCACTCTCATCCCCATTCTCCTGGGAAGTAATATTTCCATTATTTTGAGTCTCTTTGTTGACACTGTTTGGTTGATTATCTTTCTCGTCTACATCTGAAACCAGCTTATCACCTACTGCTGGTCCACTACCATCATCAAATGAGCTCGACGAATTCTTTGCATGCTGTAACAATGCATAAGCACTACTTGTCCGGGATGACCCAGATTGAAAATTTGTTTTTCTAGATAGAAACCCATTGGAGGATGTCCTGGATAAGCTTTCTGCTCCTCCAAGAGACTGCCTTCGTGAAGTCCCATTGCTTACATTTCCGCATCGTAACGAAGAACGGGAAATACCATTTTGGCATGCTTTAAGCTTTTCCTCTAAAACTTTAAATCGTAACAGGTATTTTTCCTTAGAAACAAATCAACAAGGAGGATATTTAGATCAGATAAACATCAGAAACAACAGTTGGGGGAATCAAAAATCTGTTTCCTCACCTTTAACTGTGATTCTGCCTTAGCTGCACGTTCTGCAATTGCCAGTTTATCTTTCAGCTGGTTCATTTCTCCCTGCAAAGGTTATCCAGAAAATTGAAACGATTAGATGGTGGCTGGACCTATTGAACCCTAGAAAATCGACTAGATATTCCCTTCATCCATTACTGATCACATTTTCATCTGGAGATGTCTTGAGTCAATCTCCATTTTCTTAAAACGTACACATCCTTTTGCATAAGTTTCTCGAACAATAACTAAAACAATTCCTCTACACATCACTTCATGCCATTTATCATATCAGGAACACAAAATAACACTTTTCAGAACTTGCCAAGTTGTTAAACTTGGACAGAGGAAAAACTGGAATCTGTAATAGATAGTTCAATTCTCCAGTTATTGTTAAGTAGCAGAGGTAGAAAGTAACCTAGCCAGGAAGCAATATTTTAACAATAAAGTCTGGAAGCTAAATCATCTGCAAGAAGATCCTGATGTTTGAGATATCTATGCAATTCAATATAACATACATTATTACGGATTACTAGAAGATTTTTATCATAACTATGTAACAACCTAAAATTCTTGTTTAATAACATCACCCTATGATTCTAATTAAATTATTCACTAATTCATCTCCTGACAAAACAAGACGAATCAACATTATTAGAGTCCCTCGACAGCAGTTCAGTCTTAATGTTTTGTAAATTTGTAACAATTATAATAGAAGTATCAAATTTCATAGAACATTTAAAGTGATAATGATAAACATGCCTGATATAATTTTCTTTCTTCAAGCCACTGCTTTACTGGCATTACTTTGTCATTGGCATCTTTCCAATCATTTGCCACAACAACAGCAACACGATTTGCAGAAACCTTAGCACGAGCTAGTTCACGGTCTAGAACCCTTTTCTCTTCCTGCACAAGATTTGACGTCTTAAGAAATGTTCATCATATCAATATATAAGGTTTAAAAAACCAGAATTATCCTCTTACATTTATTTCTTGCACTTTCCGCTGGTAATCACGTACAGCATTGGCTGCAGCCCCACCAGCCAAAACAGCCTCCTCGAGATCACGAACGGTTTGAGTTAGCTTTTCAACCTCAGAAACCTTTTGCCTATGCATTTTGTCCAATATCTTATTCTCCTCCTAAATAAAATCAACATGCGTGGTGTAAGAATCTACAGCAGCAGCCGTAACTATTTTGCAAGCATTCATTTAAACAAGAAAAGCTCTAAAACAGGTAAACCTGGCATATCTCAATCTGTTTCATTAGCTCTTGGTTTGTGTTCTGGAGATCATCAACCAAAGAAGCTTTCGCTAAAGCCATCTGAACTGAACGTTCTGCTTCCAAAAGAGCAGCCTCTTTAGATTTAGTAAGCCGATCAAGCGCTTTGTTATCGTCTTGTAGCTTTGCTACCTAACAAAACATAAAGGCCCATTGAAAAACTGTATGTATATTGATCCCCAGCTGTAAAAAATTTGATTTTGCATTCAAATTGGAAAAGGAAACGTCATGAAGTTGATAAGTACCTCCAACCTTGCCAGCTTCAACTCAGCCTCCAATGGTGCTATTATTGCCTCGATCGGTGGCATCTCATCATCTTTCTGGGCAGCATGCACCCTCCGCAGTGTTGCTTCTGCAGCATATTGTGCGGCCAGAGCTGCTTTTTTCTCATCATTTATTTTCTTATTCTCTAGATTCTGAAATTTTTCAAGTAACTCAAAATTATATTATCAGCATTTATTTCAAATCTCATAGTTTATATGTAGCTTTTTTGTTTTAGAAATACGTTTAAGGGAAGGAGCTGAAAATAGCAATTGAAAGCCATATTGTGAAAATTTAAACAACCTAAATTGTACCTTGCTTTCAAGGAGAGATTCTGTCGCTTTTAGCTTTTCATCTACTTTATTTAGCTCGTCAGTTAGCTGAAAAAGCATGAACAAGAAATGGTAAACAAGTTTTTCTTAATTACTTATATATATGATCAGCTCACCACAAAACAAATAGTTAAAACAAGTAAATAGGGAGTAAATAAGAGAAGGCAATATGTGTAAAGTGACACTTCAAAGCATTTGAACCAATAAACTTAAATTGATATACCTCTTCAACTGCCTTCTCTCTAAGGCGCTCAGAGTACTTCAAAGCCTTTATTTTTGCATTGGCATCTCCCAGTGCTCTATCTTTGTCTGCAAATTTTGAAATCTTCTTTAATAAAAAGTATATTTAACTGAAAACTTTTTGTTTTTTTTCCCTCTTCACTAAAAAGCAAAATAATGAAGATTTTTGTTAGGCTCTTTCCACTTGATCAAGGAGTTGCTTGCTACTTCAGCCTTCAGATAATTCCAGCTTACAACTTAAATAGCCTCAAAGTTTTAATAATAAAAGCCTCACCGAAATTCATGTGGGACAGATAGTTCCAATTATATTATACTGAAGAAAAACCAAAAACCCAATTGACTAAAACACAGTATTCTTCAATGTAGTATAGTGTGCCCTTAGATAGGCTAATAGAAAAAAAAAATTAAAAAAATCAACTAGTTGACCAAAAGCATTGAAGAGAAGATCGGCTAAGTGTTGAGGAAAAAATATTAATTTTGCTTTTTCATGTAGGTAATGTTCTATCTCCTGTATTTATCCAACAGAAGTTTTGCAGTTTCTGTTTTATTTATTTTGATAAACACTACACACATCTGATGTGCAAAGTTATAAAAAACCTAAACCAAACACCTTATGACACCTGAGAACAACTCGTAGCCAAAAAAACAGGGTATTTTATTACATGTTAAAAAATTGCATATTTAACCAGGCAATTTTTCTCTATATTTGCCACAAATCAAACCCAAAATTGTTATAAATTTTAATATTTTCCAGAATTTTAGTTTCATAACTCCAAGGCCACAACTGGGTGATAAGTGAAAAGGGCAAAAAAAAATGGTTTTATGAATCCACCATAAAAAATGGTACAAGATTAGCCCTGGTCACTGAGACCTTACTAACCAGGGGAAACTATAAATCTCAAAGCATATAATAAATACAAGGATGCTTAAAAAGAGCACCATGCAACCTCTTGAAAATGGGAAATGATGTGCCTAGTACATCATGTGGGCAATTGGAGAGGGACTAATAAATTATTTTTTTTTTTATTGTTCACTCATCACCACATCCACATGCTGTCCAAATTGTTCTTGATGGAAATTTGTCTTCTAAGGCCAATACTAACATTATCTGCACGTCCTTTCTCATTCCATTGAAACACAGAAAAAGAAACATGAAAACCATATGAGTGACAGCCATGTCCCCAAGTCATTTGCAGTGGAATCAAGGTTTTGAGATTTGAATTTCAACCGAACACATGGAATACTCTACACAAGTCAAAGAACTCAAATCTCCAAAGGTAGCTTTAAAATTTGAAGGAAATGTATATTAATTCTTTCACAAATATGATAAAATTTCTCAAATTTCAGCAATTCAACTGAAATTGAAGAAAATTCTCCATCGTATATTGAAAAATTAAACAAGATCAATTCTTTAATAAAACGTCAACCATTTTACCCCTATCGTTTTATGGCTCTCTGCTTGCATGTCTCCGTTTAAATTTCGAAAAAGCGAATGCTAGTTCTTCCAATATAAAACAAATAATAATAAAAAAAATCTCTAGAAAAAACAAAAACCCACCTCGGACTTCGTTTTCAAGGCGAGTAAGCTCGATACGCACCGGATCGGAGCCATGTAAGAGGGTAACAATATCATCCATCTCAGAACCAGCTTGATACAAAGCCGCGGATGGCTTCTTCTTCAGCTTCGACGGAGCCGATGACGTCTGCCTCTGCTGCTGTTCCGTATCTCCACCTCCGTTATAATAACTCCCCATTCAATCACAAAACACACTTACAGAATCCCAGTTTTTTGGAGATTACGTTAAATTATATAATATGAATTTCTGTGCCCTGTCTCTATAAATAATTATATATAAACAAGTGAGATTTGGATTGCTTTTAGAATGAAAAGGCACTAACTGTCAGTTTTGCTGTAGAGAGAGTAAGAGAATGGTGCCGTGTTTGCGTGTTTATATAGAAGAATATTACAGGTTTAAATGAGATTAATTAAATTAAAGCTTTCGTATTTCATGATGTTATTATTAGCTGTAACGCAGAACATGTAATACCGTGTGACTGCACGCGTTTTATTGGCCCTGACTTTATTAAAAGTAAAGTAATTATTACTTTTAATTAGTCATTAGAATTGGATAAGACAAGTTTAACATTTTTCCATTGTAATTTAATATCCAACGGTCACAACACACACCAGTTAATTTGTGTGGTCCATGTACAAGAAGCACCAATTTACCGTTGGAAATGCAAAATGGACACTTTTGTTAGAAATAGAATAAAAAATGAACGATAAAGATTTCAAATAATTCTCACTATTATATAAATTACATGAAATAACAAATCCAATATATTTGAAAAAGAACTTTATTCAATAAATTTTTAAATTTAAGTTACAGTACTATCTATATTATGTTATTATAATTTTGAGACTTTTCGTTTTGTTTGAAATTTTGGAAGTATGAAGCGTTGGGCAAAAATCCCGATCCGATCCGACCCAAATCAAATAGAGCGGTTCTACAATAGTGTCGTTTCTACTGTTTTGGAAAAATCAAATTGAAGACTTGGTTGTGCCTCTATTTACTATTGTGAGTTCGTTATCTTCATCTTCCTATCATTTTAACAATCAAACATACGAAGAATTCAACAAAGAGATGCGCAAAGGATATCATGAGAGTGGACTACTTTATTTTATAAGAGATATGATTGAGCATGTCATTAGTTGAATTAATATAACGCTATTGTAAATATTAAAAAAATTAATTATTGTACAAAACTCGGGAACTTAATCGAATGGAACCTAACTCGATGGTTCCATTTACTAAATATTCAAAAATTCGGGTTCGGTTCGATAATCGAACCGAATCATATCCAACCCCTGAAGTATGTATGAAATTTCTATAAATCTATTAAATAAAGTTGAAACTATGAAAAATAGTCTAGATTTTGTATTTCGAAAACTTAAAAATTGTATAATTGACTAATTCTAGAAATTATTAAATAAATATAATATTTTTATAATTTTAAATGTTTAGTATATTTTTTTTAATTATTAATAATTTTTAGAATGAGAATCTAAAATAATAATAAAAATATGTGATGTTTTTTTTAAACACCCAAGGCCACATTTGGCTTGCCATACTCGTAAAATTTGAAATTTGACATTAATGCCTCGTTAGATTTTACACTTTTAGAACACTGATCATAGGTTAACTAAACATCTTAAATTCAGGGTCATTTAGCATAAGAGAGAGCACTATTATTATTATTATTATTATCATCATGTCACGACAAAAAATGGTTAAAAGTTTGTTAAAAATATTTGTAAAAATAAAAAATAAAAATTGGAAAAGTGACAAATTACTTTGACGTAAGTCCTCAAAATGTTGTTGTGTGCCATAAAAAGATAGGAGATGACTGAAAAATAACTTTTCGATCTTTTTCGTCTTGTCATGAACTCTGAAATTTACTTGAACAAATTGAGGTTTTGCTCTTGTAAGGGTTTTGAGCATTCTATTGTGTCCCCTTCCGTGTTCACACATTCCACGTATCCTCGATTATTTGCATAAATTGATATTGCTGGCTCATTTGTGTGACTTTAATATTGACTTTATTAGAGCGTTTCATTAACTAAGAGATACTCCCCGGATTGCTACATTGTTATCCAATGCAATTGTTTGCTTGCATAATCGATATTCAATTATTGTCTACTAATTTTTGTCATATTATTTTATCTTCAAACTTTATTGTTAATTTTCATGCTGAGATCAAGATAAAAATTATTTTATATCACGAAACTTAGGAGCTTATTTTTAAAATGCAATATAGGCTCAGAATGCTTTAATGGTGAATTTTATGCTTTATTACTTGTTTCTTTGGCCAATTTTTTGAAGCACGTTAAGAAATTTTTTTGGATCATTCATATGAAAATAATCTATTTGACATGTTCGAGCCACTGTTGTTGCAATAATTTCGTTTTACAAGCCAATCTGCTTGCTAGTCGCTTGTGATTTTCATCATGTGAAGTCAATTTGATTTCTTATAGATAAATTACACAATATGCCACTTTTTGGAGTTTGATATTGGTAATTGATCAATGAAAAAGATTACCCCTAGGTACGAGTTAAGTCGTATGTTTTTAGGGGTGACAAAATGGTCAAATAGCTTGTCGATTAGTCAAAAATCGGCCAACAGACAGCTCGGCCTGTTTCAAGACGAGCCTGAGCCTAGTGGGAGGTTCGTTTGGCGATCCGAAAAAGGGTCGGTTCATCTAGCTCGCACATGCCCACGAGCCTAAAGTTCTCTAGTCCATGAGCTCGTCTAAAATGTGAATTTTATTATTTAAAAAAAAAAACTTGAGCTCGTACGAGCTTGAGCTCAGCTCATCACTTTGACAAGCCGAGCCGAGTTGATTCGGCCCATTGCCACCACTATATGTTTCTGTCAAAAATTCAATATCAATACTTGGTTAGAATAAATGATCGCTCGTCGAAATCGAGTTCTTTTAGTCGGAGAGAAATGATGGGAATCAAAATAGAAACATTACTTAATTTACTTTACAATTTAGATACTTATTTTAGGAAACATTATTAGAATTTTATTTATAAATTTTCTAGTATTTCATAAGTTGTTTAGTTTCTAATTAGTTAGATACTTATTTTAGGGAACGTAATTAGGAATTCTTTTTTGTAGTATTTTCCTACTTATGAACTAAATTAAACCTATATAAAGAATTTCTGCATTATAAAAATTAGACTTGAATAAACTTATATTTTCTCCCTCTAAATCCTCTCCAATTTCCCTCTTTCTTTATCTATCTCCTTGTTCCATCGTGTTACATGTAAATTTCTTAACATTAAATAAAAAAATGTCGAACTCACGAAAATTAGTTACTTTTAAGATACTATTCATCTTGATGCGATGATATCAACAATCTAAAATCGACTATTTTACATGGCCTAATTTTAGTTTCACACACACTCATTATGAGAATTTTAAATCTGGTTTGTTTTAAACGGATATCAATTTGACTAATTTTTTGCAGTAATCAAGTGTGACTCAATTAAAACAATCATGAGTTTAAATAAATAAATAAAACCATTTTAAGCCGTTGAAGATTTATAATTAATTAATTATTAGAATGGTATTGGTTAGTGTGTGGGCCTCATGGCAAGTAGGGTAGGACGGGTGTACAGAGAATGAAAACTGCAAAAAAGGTGATTGATGGCGGATAGAAAAAGCATAAGCGGAAGGGACAAGAGCACATGGGGAGAAAGCGTAGAAATGCACATGCGATGCCTTAAAAGACAAAGCGTGAATCA
>CAIGRH010235457.1:0-20984 GCA_903798295.1 Fraxinus nigra | reverse complement strand
ATTGATTGAATTAATCTTATTTGACAGCTTATTATTTATGTGTTTTTTAAATTGAGCTACGTTAATTTGTAAAAGTTACGAATGAAGATGTCATTAGTTGTATTTATGTAGTGTTGTTGTAAATGTTAAAACATTTAATTATGGCAGAACTGAACAAAATCGAACCGAACCCGAACAGTTCCATAATTATATTTGGAGCCGACGATTCCATTTATTAAATACTCAAAAATTTTGAGTCGATTTGATTCTCTTCAGAATCGAATCGAATCAATTCATGTCCAACCATACTTTTAATATAGTAGTGATATACTTTCCCAACCACCCTATCCATCCTACCATTTCCAACTTGGATATTTTCACGGGACCGTTATTTCTATATTTCTTCTAGACGTGCAAATTATGTCATCCAATTTTCTAACAATATGCTAATTTGAGTAGATGTACAAAGTCTTACACGCATGTTATTTTGTTGCGTTATTGGACGATAACGAGATTCATTAAATTGATAAGATTTTATTATAGTTCGTGTATTTTGTAAATGAAATCATCCGAGTCCTCGTAATTATTGGAACCAAATCTGAACTTGGACCGTCGATTTCGGTTTGGATTCAATTTTATCCATAATTTTTTTTTTTTTTTGTGGGAATCATTAGTTGAGAATATAAATTATTTTTCCAATATTTAGTACAAACAAAAGATAACCAAACGACACCTAATATTTTTCCAATATTTAGCATATTCTAACGCTTTCTTAATTCACTGATCACCAAATGACACATAATATGTAGCATAATAACATCAAGATGGATTTGTGGGGCGGACATCAAATGGGCAAGACCAAGTCACCTTGGTTTACCTACCGAGAAATCATGATGTAGAAGCTAAGGAAGAATAATAAAGTTGTCATACAACTGCCCACACTTGCCCTCATTGACATTAGTTTTAGATAAAAATGAGTTACTTTTTAATATTGTATCCATCGCAAAGGCCAACTTTTGATAGGGAAATCACCCTGTCACCATCTTTACCTACCCAAATCCACTAGTTACCTCTCTCTCTCTCTCCCATGAAAATTCAAATCTCTACCACACCTCTTTCTCCACAAGACACGCATAAACTTGGTCCCCTTGACAAAAATTAAAATCCAAATTTTAATATAAGTTAAAGTTCATAATTAATTTTAATTATATATTTTACAGAACTCACAATTTTTCAATCACATATTTATTATTATTTTATATTAAAATCTACTAAAAAAATTAGTTTTAATCTCCGCCAAACAAAACCTTAGGTAGATAGTTGTATAAAAGATATAAGTTATTTAAATGTATTAAAGAGAGTAAATAACAAATACCTTTCCCAAGCTTTATTCATTAATGTAACATTCCCTCCATTTTCAAAAATCTCATGAACCTTTTTTCCTAGCATAAAATTTTCACTTTGCCCTTCTCTTCTTATATGTTCCATAATATGATTATTTGTTTTCTTATTTTTTAACTTAATTTTAATTTTAAAAAGGCTAATTTTCTTTTGTGTTTTTGCGGATTTCAATCACACATTCTTTTAAAAAAATATTTTTCACGTTTCTCCATAATTTCTACTCACATATACATATACATGTATAATGTTGAGAATCAGAAACACTAATTCTATTTTATCGAGAACAATCAATTAGAAAAAAATAAAATAAAAATAAAGACACACAAGATTTGTAGATATTTGTCTCAATGCGAGACTACTTCCTCTTTCCACCTCTAAGCAATTCGCCATGATTAATTCGCACACTTATTTTCTTTAACCTATCGTCCGTTTTTTGTTTTTACGTAATTAAAAGTTTAATGATGACTCCCAATTTACAAGAGAAATTAAGCAAGGGACGGGCCCACCGAAAGGGCGAATTCCTATCCCCTTCCAACTTGCAAGACCTCGTTTCGAAGAAAGATCTACGTATTGTTATGTGAAATAACAATAATTAAACTTCACAACTTGACACATAAAAGTGACAAAGAGACTCATTTCAGCAGTTTCTAACTCCCTTTTGTCATTGTCACTCCTAATACTCGAGCCATGCTAAATATAATAAACAATGGTTAGAGTCAATTGATCAGTAACTAACTGTTAATGATATGATTCCTCATTATCCAGTGAAAAAGATGGCTTCTGGATACAGGATTTTGCTGGTGGGCCACGGAATTGGTGCATCCATCTTATAGTGCCTAATCTGATAAAAAAAAAGAATAACAACTTTTCAGTTTTCGCCCTCATTTGGATAATTACTAATTTTGCTTTACCTAATTTCTTCTTTTTTGGCCCCTGTTTGATGGCCATTATGTTAAAAAATGATATTTTAAATTATGAATTTTTTGGAGAATGTATAGTCAGAAATTAAGAAAAAAATTGAATTTACTTGTATTATTTTGTATTATGTGAACGTGTGATTAAAATAAGTATGAAAATTAAAGAATTTTCCGAGCTTGATAAAGAGTTTTAGACCTTATACGAGAAAAATAAAAATAAAATCCCTCTTGCAAATGCCGAATTAGACTTGTATGATGTATCGTGTGCAATACATCCGATTAGTTAACAAGCGTTAGATTGTGATCCTTGTGTACATTGATCCTCTCATCTACTTATCTTTCCAATTGCTTGTGCACAAAATAAGTCGATAGATAAGACTCTTCTCTATAAACATTGACAAACTGTTAGATTAATGAAGTATAGTACAAACTTCATAATGGACTCGATGAGAAGAGTCTTCTATTAAACCAGTACCATCATATTTGTAGGTTAATACCATCTCAATAACTTGTCTATCGATTAAATCGATGCATATAGATTGCTCTATGATTACGAGTCCCTCAAATCCAATGTTATTTCATGCAATTTCATATATAAAAGAAAGTTAAAATTTTATTCATAATATTTTATTGTCTTGTCAGATACAACTACCAAACATGTTCTAAATGTAATTTTTTTTTCTTTTTCTTTTTAAGGTTTAATTAAATAAACATGGCATGACTTTACTCGGATGCATATTCTTGTATCAGAAAACATTTTAATAAACCCTAAACAAAATATAGTCCACCTAAGTAAAATAAAATAATAACATGTCTGTCCGTCACTCCAATATTTGTCTTGATTTCATCTAAACTCTTGAGCGCTCATTTGAGTTTGATAAGATCAAAATCAATCTACAGCTTTTGTTCCTTCCAAACCATCACCAGCCTTCACAGGAATCCCCTATCCCACCTTTCCAAAACACACAACAATTGTTGGAACTTATAGCACAGTATCCAGAGAGGATGATGACCCTATAAGAGTAATAATGGAGGCGTTGCACTACAGCCCATGGGACAGTGTTCTGGAGATAACCAAAGTGGCCCAAGAACAGGGCAGCGACCCATTGTTGTGGGCAATCCAAGTTTCTTCAAACTTGAATTCTGCTGGGGTGTCTCTGCCTTCTCTTGAACTAGCCAACCTTTTGGTACACCATATTTGTTGGGAAAACAATGTGCCCATTGCATGGAAGTTCTTGGAGAAAGCGTTGGCACTCAAGATTGTGCCTCCTCAACTTGTTCTTGGCCTGCTCTCAATAAGGTCCCTCTTCTCTGCTTTTGTTTTGTTTTGTTTTTCTCACATTTTCATATTCTTTTCGTGTTTTTTTGGTTCATCTTCATTTTGTTTTTTGGATTGCGTAGAGTCTAATCACTTGGCACACTTACCCCCTCGACTCTAGATCGACCTCTTTTCTATGTGGAAGGGAGGTTTGAAGCGGATCCATAAGAGTTTTTAATAGTTTTGAAGTTCCCATCTTTTTGCTTGTTCTCCATCAGTTTAGTTCCTTTTGACCTTTACTTTTTCTTTGGGAAGCAAGTTATATCATGTGGGTTGATTCAAAATTCAATCTCTAATTCCACCTGTTCTTGAATATCTGTTTTATAACCTGTTTTCCTGTGCATTTGTAATATAGTAGTAGTTCTAACTGAATCTGAGCAACTTTTTAGTGATTGATTGATGATAGTGTCCGAGTGTTTTGCAATAACTTTCTGTCTATTGACGTCATCTTTAATTTCCATTTCAGTTTGTGGGTCCCACTTGAAATTGTTTGTACATGAATACTGCTTATTTCTGGGATTGAATTCATACCTTCACTGTCTACGTGATCTGAATTTATTTCTGATCTTTACTGAGAGGAATGGATAATTTCCGAATGACTTCTTCTAGTACTAAGTCACTATTGATTAATGCATGGTTTTTGCATTCTGTTTTTGTGTTTGCACACACATTGCGACTTAATGTTTACCACAGTATTTGAAATGGATGGTGAATCTCGATTCTGTGGTGGCAAGTCTTCATTCATTGTAGAACATTTTTTTTCTTTTCCGTCTTGATTCCACATTTGCTGCACAGTATTTAATTGCATTCACTGTTTCTTAACCTTTTCCAGGGTCATTCCACACCGGCGTTCGTGTCCAGCAGCATTTAGGCTTTATATGGAACTCCTTAAGCGGCATGCTTTTGCACTTAAAGAATATACTAAATTGCCTACCAATGAAAAGTGAGTACTTAGTTTTTGTCAACATGTTCTTAATTTCTACCATTAATGTGCTTAGGTTCTCTCTCTCTTAAGCTCTGTTGCTGTTTTCTTCTTTGCTGTCCACGTACTTTAATTTTTCTGTACCTTATACTGTTCCCATAGATTGGAATACTTCAAACATATTGGTTAGACCCTTTTTGGTTCTCCTTTATCATTTCTGCTTAAGATTAATATGGACTGAGATAACTAATTGATGTTCCTCTTTAACTCTTGATATATCTGGGAATTTGATCTAAACTTGACTGATTTGTTATTACGTTGCCTTTATGCAGGATCATGGATTCCTTAGCTGCTATCCTCCATTTCTATCAGATCTTTAGTGTGCGAGCCAATAAAGCTGGCGCTCTTTTGGTCCAGTTCGTCTTTTCAATTATTTGGCAGTTAGTCGATGCATCACTAGATGATGATGGATTGCTGCATCTTACACCGGAGAAAAATTCTATATGGCCTACCAAACCTCAAGAAATGGAAGTAGATATCCCTAATTATGATGAGAAGATGATTGAACATAAAGAGAGATTGCTGACTGTTAATAGCATCATGGTCGTTGAGTTGATTGGGCAGTTTCTCCAAAATAAAGTAACTTCCAGGATTCTTTACTTGGCCCGCCAAAACATGTCAGAACTTCAGTCCTTTTTAGAAGTTTATTTTCAAAGTTTGCATTTTCTTTTAGTTTATTTTCAATATGTGCCGGAGTGGAAGTGACTGTATATTAGTTAACTTTGAAACACTTGAATAAATAATGTAAAACCAAAATCAAATTTATATCTGCGTTTATTTTGGGAAAGTCCATAATCATATTCTTCACATTTCCTTCTAGCTCTATATATAATTTTCATTTTACTTGATTCATCAGTCTTGTTCTTAAATTTTTCTGAGATTCACCAGGTCCACTCACTGGGAAAGCTTTATCCAGCGAATACAGTTGCTTGTAGCAAATTCATCGGCTTTACGAAATTCAAAAGTCATGATAGTAGAGGTTTTTCAACAGTTGATATCAGATAATTGCAAAATTCTGTCTCAGCATTTCCAGGGAAGTTCCCTGCAAGAGTTCCATGCTGTAGAACAATGCAGGCCCTTGGGTACTTCTTCTGGTCTTTGTCTTGGGGCTAGTCGTTCTTCTCTTTTCCTTCCTCTTGATTTGCTTCTAGAAGATGCAATGGATGGTTCACAGGTTAATGCAACTAGTGCAGTTGAAATCATTACTGGTAATGTCATTTTTTACCCCATTACTTTTAAAGAAAAATATAGAAGAAAGAAATACATGTGTGCCTTACAGAATGGAATCTGTGATTTTTATTTTGTAGGTTTAGTCAAATCCCTTCAAGCATTTAATGCAACCTCTTGGCATGAAGTCTTTTTGGGACTTTGGATGGCTGCTCTACGCCTTGTTCAGAGGGTAAGAACTAAGCTCTGATACTACCTTTAGTGCATGTTTGGTAGTACATTAGACAGGACCGACAATATTTTAGATTCTTCTCCTTATTACTATCTAGTTTTAGACAGGACCGTCGTTGTTATTGATAACTGATAACATTTGAATTCCAGGAAAGGGATCCCATCGAGGGACCTATGCCCCGCCTAGATACTTGCATGTGCATGTTATTGTCGGTCACAACTCTTGTAGTTGCTGATCTTGTTGAGGAAGAGGAAAGTGCCTTGACTGATGAGATTGGATGCAGTATGGTCAGCGAACATCAAGTTCCCGTGAAGCGTCGCATGGATTTGATATTTAGTCTACAGAATCTATGTGATTATCAGAGCTTGCTAACTCCACCTCAATCCGTTGTCCCTGCAGCCAATCAGGCTGCTGCAAAAGCAATGATGTTCGTATCAGGCATCAATGTGGACAATGCATACTTTGAGTGCATCAGCATGGGCGAAATGCCAATTAATTGCTGTAAGCATCTCTCCAACTCTATATTGTTCCAACTATAAAATTATACATATTCCCCAATTTTTATCAAAAGAAGTAAAAAATAAAAAGAGAATGACATTTGATCCTCATTCACCAATATGTGGAAAAAAGTTGGGCTAATAAGATTAGTTATTTGGAACTCTAGCATAAATGTGTTTTGGTGATTGATAAATCATTGTCTGTGTAAAGATTTTTAATATATGCCTGATTCTTCAAAAAACTTGAGTTGATGTATCTAGAAATCTATAGAGTACTTTTTATACATATCACTGTGTAAACACATAAAAATTGGAATTATAAATCAAATTATTTCTTCTTGTAGTGAGGTTAGCCTTGAAACTGGAAATTTGAAGTTTCAAGGGTTCTATTCTTAATTAGTAAACCCATTTGTTATGTGATTAGTTCCTCACCTGTTTATGTTTTGGCAGCTGGTAACCTGCATCATTTAATAGTTGAGGCATGCATTGCCAGAAATCTATTGGACACATCGGCTTATTACTGGCCTGGTTATGTAAATGGGCGCATCAACCATCTGCCTCACAATGGTCCCACTCACGTGACTGGTTGGTCATCATTTATGAAGGGATCATCTCTTACTCCAGTCATGGTCAATGCTTTAGCTTCAACTCCTGCTTCAAGGTATGCATGCAGTGGCCTCTGAACTTTTTCTATTGTTTGTTAGAGCATATGTTTGGCAAGTGTTTGTAAACACTTGTGTTTATAAACAGATAGAAATGAGTGGTGGATAAGTGGGGAGTACTTGTGAGTCTCACGAAATAGGTAGATAAATTTTTTTTTTTTTTTTCGACTTTTAGCAAATGTTTATAAACACTTGCCAAACATGCTCACTGGTCTCGATCTACAACTTTATTGTGGAGGGTTTTATGTCAAGCACAATTGTCCGCTGGGATTATATTACTTGGTGATTGATGAGACACTGTTATATAGCTAGGAGATGGTTGAACTACGATAATCAAAATACTGTAATTGGGTGGGGGTGCGATGGATTACTAGACAAATCTGCAGGTGAGTAATCAACATCGCACGTAGTCTGTCAAACGCAAATAATTAGCCTAGAGAACCATATTGAGACAAATCAAAGAAAATATAATATTTTATAGCAACAATAAAGGCTTCTGCTTCCAGCCCGAATGTTAAGAATACTTTAACTTGTAAGCAGTGGCTCCCTAGATGCATTAGGTTGCTGTTAGTAACCATAAGAATCCATTCTGTATTACTAGATTGTGGCCTGGTCTTCAGTTGAGCCTTTTTGTTTCCTTAAGCCAGGTATATCAGATGCTCTTTTTTATTGATTTTGAAAAGAGTAAAGCAACTGAATTTAAGCTCATGGATGTCATGGAAGCTTAGCAGAGATCGAGAAAGTCTTCGATATTGCAGTCAAAGGATCTGATGACGAAAGGATAGCTGCTGCCACAATTCTAACAGGGTCCTCCTTGATTCATGGATGGAATATACAGGTAAAAGAATGAAGAAGTTTTTGTTAAGTTTTCACCTATCTTTACAAGAACTCCTTTTCAGAAACTAGTTGTACTAGATATTCATTTTTATCAAATTTGCAAGTTTTATATAGTTTGGTGGAAAAACCTCCTAGTTATCTAATTGTGTTTAGCTCATGATCATGCAGGAACATACTCTTTATTTTATAACTAGATTATTGTCTCCACCAGTTCCTGCTGAATACTCTGGGAGTGACAACTATTTGATACGACATGCTCCCATGCTGAACGTCCTCCTAGTTGGGATAGCACCTGTTGACTGTGTCCAGATTTTCTCCCTACATGGTTTGGTAAGTTCAGTTTTACAAAGCCAAATTTTTTCTTTGATAGGCATGAAAAAGATAGTTTCATGTTGAATTACTGAGGGCACCCTTGTATTGATTAGTCCAGTGTATGGAAATTGTTCATACTATACAACATATCTTTCTTATAAAACAAGTATTACAAGAAATGTCCTAAGACATAAACAGCGCCTGTTTAGTTTTGTATTTATTTGGTTTAATGATTTAATGGTTTACACTTTATAGATACTGGCAGTGATACGTTTGAAGTGTCACAAGGAAATGTCCTAAGACATGACACAAGTTATTTATAATATTTTTTCTCAAGTCCCTTCTTTGATTAATGAATTTGAAGAGCAGCCATTACTCATGTTCTGGTTTGTTATACAATTAAGCCATGAGTTTCTGAGAGAAATGAAATGAAACAATATTGTTAACTTTTTCCAGGTTCCGCAGCTTGCTGGTTCATTAATGACAATCTGTGAGGTGTTTGGGTCGTATGTTCCTGACATCTCATGGACTCTGACAATAGGAGAAGAGATATCTTCCCATGTTGTGTTTTCGAATGCATTCGCTCTTCTTCTAAAACTTTGGAGGTTTAATCATCCTCCTGTTGAACATGGAGCTGGAGATGTACCTCCAGTCGGATCCCAACTCACTCCCGAATACCTCCTACTAGTGCGGAATTCCCACCTTATACATTCTGAAAACATACTCAAGGATCCAAATAGAAGGAGACTTGAAAGAGTTACAAGTTTTTCGTCTCCTAAACCTATATTTGTTGACTCTTTTCCAAAACTTAAAGCATGGTACAGACAACATTTGGCATGCATAGCTTCACCACTCTCTGGTCTCGTCAATGGGACTCCCGTCCATCAAACAGTCGATACATTGCTCAACATGATGTTCAGAATAATCAAAAGAGGAAGCCCATCTGTGATTTCTATTTCATCGGGAAGCAGTAGTTCTTCTGGAGCTGGAAGTGAAGACAATTTAAGGCCTAAATTACCTGCTTGGGATATTCTCGAAGCTGTTCCATTTGTGGCAGATGCTTCTCTAACAGCATGTGCCCATGGAAGATTGTCTCCCCGTGAACTCTGCACAGGTCAGTTTGATGTGCATGTTGGACTTCTCTAAGACATTTGCTTCATTTCACGGCTCAAAAAATGTCACTTGTATGGTTAATTTGACGGAATCACGTGTATTTTTAAAATAATTTCTGGGAGTGAACAATGTGCTAGTAATCTTCCGTTTACTTTTTAAAATTGTTCCATTATAGGGCTAAAAGACTTGGCTGACTATCTTCCCGCTACTTTGGCAACCATTGTAAGTTATCTTTCGGCTGAAGTAACTCGTGGTGTTTGGAAATCAGTTTTTATGAATGGAACAGATTGGCCCAGTCCCGCTGCTAATCTCTCCAATGTTGAGGAGCAGATAAAGAAAATACTAGCTGCTACTGGTGTTGATATCCCTAGTCTAGCTACAGGTTTGTTATTATTTTGAAAGATAATATTGCTATTCATCATTAGTGGTGACCATCATCCGTCTAGGTTGCAACGTACCCTGATTCCTTGTCCAATGCTTTCTCACTGCTACCTATACTAGCGATGTTTACTACTAATGATGAATTACATTATTCTTTTGAAAAACATGCACAGCCATAAAATAAAAATCTAAGCTTAACCTGATTGGTTAAGGTTGAAGATAAATAAGTTACTTATTATGACAATAAGGTTGCGTTGCTTTCATAATAAGTAACTTTTTCTACTTAAAAGTAAGGAAAAAAGTAACATATCTATAAACAAATACTTAAAATTAACTTTTACTATGTTTTAAGCTTAGCCAGACATGATCTATAGGAATGATGCTTAGGAGCATTTACTTTGATAAAACAGTGTTTCAGTGTAGTGGCTTATATGTAGTCGAAAGTAAACATTAGAGATGCTTTATGTCTTTTTTACTTCTGGTTTCTAATTTATAATCTTCACGTCATTATTTCTTTTATTCTGATACTTTATTATCTTGCAAAACTTATCTTTCTGCAGGAGAAAGTTCTCCTGCTTTGCTTCCATTGCCGTTGGCTGCATTTGTCAGCCTCACGATAACCTATAAACTCGATAAAGCCTCACAGCGTTTTCTTGATCTGGCGGGCCCAGCTTTGGAGTCTCTTGCAGCAGGTTGCCCTTGGCCATGCATGCCGATAGTCGCTTCCTTGTGGACCCAAAAAGTTAAACGATGGAGTGACTTCCTTGTTTTTTCTGCTTCTCGTACTGTCTTCCTCCACAATAATAATGCTGTAATTCAGCTTCTTAAAAGCTGTTTCAGCTCCACCCTTGGTTTGAGCAGTACCTGCATCTTAAGCAATGGTGGCATAGGAGCGCTTCTTGGCCATGGTTTTGGATCACATTTTAAAGGTGGGATCTCTCCAGTTGCACCAGGAATCCTGTATCTACGTGTTTACCGATCAATTAGGGACATTATGTTTTTAAGAGAAGAGATAATTTCAATATTGATGCAAACTGTGGAAGACATTGCCAGGTTTAGGAAGCCGAAGACAGCAAAAAATGGAGCGAAATACGGGCACTTCTCACTTGCTGCAGCTATAACTAAAGTGAAACTAGCAGCTTCTTTGGGGGCTTCTTTAATATTCTTAACTGGTGGCCCAGGATTCTTGCATTCATTAATAAAGGAAACTCTTCCCTCTTGGTTTATGTCCATTCATCAGTACGAGCAACAAGGGGAGTCAAGTGGAATCTTTCCGATGCTCAAAGGGTACGCACTAGCATATTTAGCTGGGCTTTCTGGAATGTTTATCTGGGGTGTGAACTCGTCATCATCAGCTTCTAGGCATCGTCCAAAAGCTCTTGGGTGCCACATGAAATTTATGGCTAATGCCATTGATGGACAGATATTGCTTGGTT
The DNA here is from genome assembly GCA_903798295.1 of Fraxinus nigra. Classification (NCBI taxonomy): domain Eukaryota; kingdom Viridiplantae; phylum Streptophyta; class Magnoliopsida; order Lamiales; family Oleaceae; genus Fraxinus; species Fraxinus nigra. The sequence goes on along the minus strand of CAIGRH010235457.1, from coordinate 9,750 downwards.
GTGATCCTGCCACTTGGCGTGCATACGTCTCCTGTTTCTTGAGTTTGATAGTCAGATGCACACCAGCATGGATATTTGAGGTGGATGTCGAGGTGTTGACAAGATTAAGTCAGGGGCTGAGGCGGTGGAATGAGGATAAGCTGGCACTTGCTTTGCTTGGAGTTGGAGGAGTCCGTACAATGGCCTCAGCTGCTGAATTAATCATACAAACTGGCTCGTAACTTTTCTTCTCTTGGTCTGAAAATTTTGTAGATCGGTAATACGTATAGAAGATCTATAGCCATCAGTGTTTTGCATGGGAATCTGTCAAACTGCAGATTCATAGCACGCTTCTTGGATCAAGGGGCATTACTTAGTTAGCTAAGTGTGGATTATGAATAGAGCTTAAAAAGGGTGTGGCGGATCCACGAGAATGTGAATATACTTTGATTACTTTACGAAAATTAAGGAGACTTTCAACTCAAGATTATATCATAAAATATCCTATACCAATCCGAAGACAAAACCAATAGCAAATACCCTGAACAATCACAAAACATCCACTTGAACTGCCTTTGTTTGGACTCAAATCTTACATCATTGTTTATGGATAATTGCCTCATCTTTCCAATAGAATGGCATGCCCAATTTCACCAAGATCCCAAGAACGATCTAATAAACATTCTCACAGAATACTCAAAGTTAATGTCCCCACAATGCTTCAAATCTCATTGAGTGCTTTTAAGTAATTAGAACTTGTGCATTTTACGAAATATCAGTGATAGATGTGGATCCTACGAAATGTGTACATAAAAATGAATTTCATTTATTTTTATTGTTTCTTCTTTAATCTATTAAAAACATCATGGGCGTGTTTCGTACGAAATATTGAATAATAAGTTCGAGACAATAAATAGTATTTAATGTTTTTATTTATTTTTTATTCTAGACAATACTGTTGAGTCTAGCGCACTAATGTGCTTATGTCTCGAACTTTATTAGCATGCTAAGTGTGAAGATCACCAAGTCTGGTCTAGAAGGTAGCATTCCATTTGCAACTTAGGCTGGAACAAACAGGGCCAAGCTGTGGGTTTTGGCTTTTTGCTCATAGTGTACTATTTCCTTTACACCATTGACTCGTTCCATCCAAAAGATAGTATTTTAGAAGGAAATTGATAGAAAAATAATTTCATTTTGTATAGAAGAATTCAGTTCAAGAGTTCGTTCATTATTCTTTAGGATTGGCCATTTCAGGTAACTAAGAAATAGGTGTAAGTGGTGATATTCAATTGGGATATGCGACAACGCCCTTGTCAGACTACAGAACTTGTCAAGCTTGTGAAAACCCGAGTCTGTCCTCCTTCTGTTCCTTTAAACTTTACATATAAGATATGTTGGATAATGACTAAAAAGTTATTTTGCGTACGAAAATTAAAGTATTTTCATTAGGGTCTTGCTACATGTACTTAATGAATTACATAATAGATTACATGGCACTCTACCATTTGTCAGTTTAAAATACAATCAACTTTTTCATTCAATCTTTTCTCTCCGCATCATATTATGTAATCCATTATGTACATTTTTTAGGTACAAGTAGCAAAATCCTTTACATTATATGTGCATGTTGCGCTCATAGTTCACCTATGGTACATCATACTAGGATACACTGATTTTCTAATGTATGATTTAATATGGGATGATAATCAATATGATTAATCTCATTTTCGACTTTTTAATTATGTGGGTTCTTGTTCAATATGCCCATGATTAGATTATACTTACAAGATAAACATTTTCATTTTATCCTTCATTCTCTTGACACCCCTCGAGAAATAAACTAGCATTCGGAATCTACAATCAGGCTTATAGAAATCAGACCATGATTATTAACTTGTAGTTGGAAGAAAACTTCATCATAAAATGATTATTCGATATACCTGTTAGTCTTACAAGGAGATTATAATGCGAGAAGTAATGGGGTACATGAAACTTGTGGATAATATTTGGTAGTAGTTGTGAATGTGTGATCTCGAGAAATAGGAGAAGAATATCAAATCGGTACGAACTCAGAATATAAGATATGACCTCAAAATTACAGGACCAAAGTCGACTGGTGAGGCAACAAATACAACGTGAAAAATGGAAGGAAGAAGTAGAGCAACAGCAGACATTATCATCCACAGCTCTCTATCTTTCAATCTATCTACTTTTAGACCTTGTTACTTAAAGGGGAATATTGTGATGGTGGTGTTTCAGTTAGTCACATCTTCAATTACAGATAAACCTACTTTCCAATGCATTATTGTATTTCAGGCTCCCACCATTTTTGGATTTTCCCTTTTTTAATCTTTTTCATTTCAATCAGGTATGAAATTCCAGGAGTTTAAACAGTTTGTCTCCATAAAACCACTTGATTTTCTGTCACTGAACAGTAACAATTTTTACTTGTGCTTTTGTACCCCTTGACTAAAACTTGCAGCAGGGACAAAATATATTCTGACCATCTGATTTGATCTTATATTAGCTGGTGATCATCAGTGTTAATGATTTTAAGGTCCACATTGATCAGATTATACTACTAAGAGATCTTATCTTTGATTCTTGATAAGGTCTATCAACCTCAAGACCCTTTCTCTGCCACTCTTTTGCATGGCAGTGGGACACAATTTTTTACATTAAGTGGAACTATGGTTGTGAGAAACATGTTAACACATTGTTTCATGACATTTAGTTTTTGCCCAAAAGATATACCAATTGAATAAAGCAAGGGTGAAAGTGTTCTTGGGTGTAAAATCTGTCCTCCCCTGGCTCTGTCTCTGATGGAGTGTACCTCATGTTACACATAATTTGATAGCAAGGATGTTCTAGATACTATTTTGAGAGTTCTTCGAAACCTGAGCTGGACATCCTGGATTCAATATCCACGACTTGGTGAATGCCATTAGTGTTTGAGGAGTCAAAGATTGTTACAATCATAGATGGCCCTGGAAGACAGATTTCAGAACTCATCTTGAGGTTCTTGTTAAATGCAACTAAAGAGGACAATTTTGGGGTCCCTGCAAAAGTTCATGGCCTACATATATCTATCCTAATACAAAGATTACTACTAATGTACAGGAAAGGATAATGAGGTGGGGTTTCAATTTCATACTTAAAATTAATTACACACGGTTGCAAATCATCAGTGGCCGGCAGCTTGAACCGATACTGATTGATAGATGTTCAATGGGGTTCTGGATAAAATAATGGCACGTGACAACAACGTACTGAGAGGGTACAAACTGTCCCTACCGCGAAACCAACAAAGTCTGCAAGTGGATCCTTTATTCGTGTTTAAAATCGTTATAAAAAGTCCATTGAGAAGTCAATAAATTGTGGTTCTGATTAGCAGAAATTAGAATTAATCAGAAGAAATGAGGAAGAGATTTGGTAAGTGGAAAAGAATAGTGAGACAGCAGAGGGGAAAGCTCTACATTATAAGAGTTTGCATTACTATGCTTCTCTGTTGGGACAAGTATTCCTAGTAATGTAAAAGTTTGATGTCTTTAAGATTATATTTTTTGTACATTAAATTTATTTCTTAAATTTGCAGGGTTTGTTTAGCTTTTTCATGATTGTATTCTTAGTCTCTGTACTTTTGGGGATACATATATTCAAGCAAATTAAAATCCCAAAAGGGGAACCATATTTATTCTGTATCCACTCTCTCCCATTTTCTACTCCAACCATGCTTGGTGTACACTTTGACCAAAGTGTACACCAAGTTTGACAGTTTGCCACCTGGCAAACTGTCATTCACCATTTTTTTTTAATTTTTTTAAAAACAGTTTTCCCGTTCACAATTTTTTGAAAACAAAAGCGATGTCAACAATGATGTAAAAGAATAATATACAAATGGCAAAATCCTTTCTACTCCCATCCCTCGTGCACTTACAATACTAGCTTGTTTGGTAGGTGGAATGCACCATATTGGACAATATTATAAAAGATTTTTGTTTATGTTTCATGTAATATAGTGAAGATATATTCATTCTATCCACCGCATGATAGTTTTTCTAAAATTCCTTTGGCTGTAATATACTTGCATTTGTAGATGATTTTAGGTTGAGTGAGGCAGCAAGAAATTATTGCTTGCATATACAAGGGTTGCTATACATATACAAACCACCTTTTGCTCTATATAGGTAGTGCTTATGACGAAAGATAAAGGACGGCTTAAGTGATTAGACATAAATTTTAACACTCAAAATAGGGTTCCTTTCATAAGAGCGACACGATATGTAGAAGTTAAACAGAAGAGGAATAAACAAAGCTAACATGGCATGTTGTGGCTGCTAACAATCTAATTACTTAGATTTGTTCGTGAATCTAACAACGAACCGAACAAAATGGTCAAGAAGGGTTCATGTAGCCGATCCTCAATTTATTGTGAACACAACTTAATTGGCCGTTATCATAATTATTCAAACCGTAATATTCAACAAAGTCTTGCACTCTGTAACCCTCTTTTCGAACAGGGAATCAGTAATGAAAAACACAAATGGAGTTTCGAATCCCTCACTCCATGTTTGGTTTACCATACCTGATAGAGAAACGCGTGGTATAATAAACAAGAATTTTAGCTTATTTTCTTTCTCCAGCAGTGTCCACCAGTATCCAATCCTCTCTATCCGACCTGCAATCCGCACGTATCAAATAAATTTATGGCATTGAAATGGCAAAATATGCTTAAAAAATCTTGGGAAGGAAAAATGACAGACACCAGGAAAACTATCAGAAATTAATGCAGATGTAAACCCAAACAACATTAATTTAACGAAATTTTGCTCATAGGAACAGAAGATAATACACCATGAGATAACTTCACCCTCAATATCAGAAATTTGTATTCTACGTTCCAAAGGTTAGGACAAAACCCCTGTGCGTGACAGCAACGGCCCTATAAGGGAATAAGGTTAAACAAATGGCTCAATCCTTGTCCATGGAGTTTGGGAGGGAGACAAACTTATGACTCTGCAACTTCATCTTTTCCAAACAATAGGCCCCACAAAAGTTGGCATCAGAAAACACCCCCTAACCCCACCCCACCCCACCCCACTATCCGGGTCTAACGAGTATCAACCACCAAAAAATTGTACCTGTGTTTTATCCTTATACAAAATCAGTCCTGTATATATATGTGTGTGTATCTAAGTCCATGACAGCTTATTCTTTTTCCTGCAGCATTGTGACATTTCCCGGGTTTGCTAAACTAAGCAAATTTTTGCTTTCACTCTTCTTCTGTTTTTCTTTTTCGACATGTTTCTTGGTGTGTGGTGGTGATTTTTCCCAATAAATTTTATCATATTCAGCTACCAAAGTTAGATCTATAGCTTCTGTATTTTCTAACAGCAGAATCACATTGATCAAACCAGATATCGCCCTTTTTTTTGACAGTTCGTGCTTTAGTGCATGATCATGGGGTGGCAGTCATTTGTGGTCCGAATACAAAAGCTCGGGTCATGGAAGAAGTGTTCGAGGTACATTCAAGAGCAAAGGACGCGTCTTTACATCATTTGGAGGTGTTTGGTGTTTCTCTTAAGATCGAAATTGGAACGCATAAGTTTTGATGATTGAGGTGGAAATAAGACTTCAAAATCTAGATGATCATGTTGTCAATAAAAATGAGCCAAATCAGCTGTTCATGTCTTTCCGCGGTGGACATTCTCTTCAATTTGTTATCCATGGTCGACAGCTGATTTGGCTCGTTTCTGTTTACAAGAGGGTCATCAAGACTTCGCGTCAACAGATAGATCATGAGAAGTATAGAGCAATTTTAGAAGGCATTTTGAAATTACAAGCCAAATGGCTCGTCTGCTATGAAAACTTCACACGGATGAGGGAAGACGAGCAGAATTCTCTCTGCGAATCCAAGGCCAACAGGTTTGAAATACAAACTTTCATGGCAAGTTGGAGATGAGAAAATCCATTAGATTAATATAGAATGTGTAAAAGTTATGTAAATTAAGTTGATAGAATATTATAACACTAATTATCTACCGGTTTTCTGCTCCATACACATGCACAACGCACATTCATGCTTTGATCAAATCTTGTGCAGGTTTGCAGTATGATGAACTTTCCCTTCCATGGGCTATTGACTTTTTCGAATTAAACGATATTTTTTATCCTCATTTATTGTTATTTGGTTTCGAGAGTACTCTCAAAAATCGATCTAGAGAAATCGAGGGACTTAAAGCTGAGATGATTAGAGCACATAGTTAAATCTACTGAGAGGGTTCACTGTCAATTGGTGTTGTGCCATAGAACAGATGGAGAAGATTCATGTTGTTAGTATTCTGGCCGGAAAACTCAGTAATGGTAATTAGTATATCAAAACACAAGATTTTTCCTAGAGTAAAAATTGTTTTTTCTTGTGGTTAATGCCTATAAATGTTATAAAAGTGCAGAAACTGTTTAAGTCGTACATTTTTAACATTCAAGATTTTATAAGTCGTCTCAAATAACACAAGGACAAAACATTCCAAATTTCATAGATCGATATCTTTCCATATAAAAAAAAAGGTTGAACCCATTGAGGACCCCCCCACCGCCCCACCCCTAGAGCATCGTGGAAGAGGTAAATCACGGGATGTGACTCAGCAGGCCAGAGTACAAGAGCTGTCATACCGGTACCCACAAAGAGTCAAATTCCAAACCTTGTTAGAGGCAATAATCGAACCTTCACACTGCGACTGTCAGCTCAACTGAGATTACCCCATTCCTATCCTTTATACCATTGAACTATGCCCCGAGGGGCGATATCTTTTCATATAGATTGACATGTAGGTGGATAGAGACAAAGATAGGATAAAAAGGTTTCATGTGCCCTTGTAAGTTGAAAAGTTTTTACAAGAAAAAAAAAAAAAAACTAAAATCTTGCTCATACTCGTGTCAAGTATTGCACACAAGAAATGCACGTTCCTCGACTATTTTGATTATTTCAAAATATATCTTGGCATAAGCTACTCTTTCCATTATTGCTTCTCTACCAGTAGCAAATGATTCTTGAAAGGATATATAAGCAACTAATATAAGCGCATATATCTAGAACCCAGCAAATTAGAGTAACGTTTATAACCTGGAATTTCATTTATTTATATTGCAAAATTGTTAGGTCAACACAAAAAACATGTACTCTCAAAGTTATATCATACTATTGCAACAACTTCTAGTCTTTCTTTCTCCACCACGATTACAATAATCTCCCTCAAGAGCAGGGTGATCAGCACAAACAGTTGAAGCCCACATTTATCTTTTGTTACCAGGAAGTGGTTCACCAAGATTCCTTTGCAATCTTGCAGAGGTAGAGTCATCCTCACCTGACTTCTTGGGGGTCTGCCCTTGCTTAATTTGGCCTCCCTGAGGAAATTCAAGAAGATACAGAACAGCTTTAAAATTTAATTGAAAAGAAATGTAAATTCTTAGTCATATTTGTACTTAGGTCAAAATTTACTCGTTCCCATGATTCTAGAGCAGGAGATTTGGAAAAGGCAAGCTTACATAACCATCACCTATCATGTTAGGGTAATAGTGGCTAACGTATTTCAGCGAAGATTAAAGGGCAAAACAGAACGAGAAATTTCTCGCGTTAGTTCAATACTTGAGTTTTAATTCTCAACAATCCCATTTGAATACGTTCAGTTAGTAGGTACACCTAATGAAAAGAATGAAGTATGCATCTTTCACGGTGTAGATAAGTACACCTATTGGCTCTTATTCTTATGGTTTCTCATGAACTATTTATTTAATTTAAAAAAGTGCAATCAAACTTGTAAGCATCATTAGGAAGTACTTGCATACAAGATGAAGCTTCTGTCTCTCCCTAGACCCAATAGTTGTCGTTATGAAGATCCAGACATCTTCAACAAATATTCAAACACATTTTTCTATCATACAAATAAAATTCCGTATGAACAAGCTACAGAGATAGTTTACTAACAACTTTATGGCCAGTTAACCTCCGACTTGAAGGAGCACGTGCAATTGATGAAGCAGCTGCAGCTGCTGCCACACGTATCCTGTGGCAAGGAAATATGTCAGATTGTTTTTCATCAGAATTATCAAACAATGTAACTAAAGCCTTCATACCTTTTGTGTACATCGACAAATTCATCTGTCTCATCAACAATTTCTTCCTATATCAACAGAGAATAGCACCGATAAATTGATTGCATAAGAATACAAAATACTGTATAGAGGTGAACAGTTAATTTACCTGCAAAAGTTCTTCAAATACATCTTCCAAGGTAATAATGCCAATAACTTCACCATCTTCAGTGTCATCTGATGACGGGGCCAATCTATTAGTAACTGCATCATTATATGTTAAGTTGTTTTTAGAGGCTGGCCTGGGAAACCTTTCGATGTCAAGAATAATGCTTTCCACCTTCTCTTCTCTCTTCGATAGCAATGGAGTAGTTAAGGCTGAATTCCCATTTGTCACTTCATTCTCTTCAGACTTCTCTTCAATCGGTGGAGGTATTTTGTTTTTCCCTTTTGGCCTCACTACAGCTGCCATATGACTGCTACCTTTCTGAAACTCATTGAGTATGTCATACAGCGGCATATCTGCAGGAACACTGAGAAGAACCTCTGTAATTGAATACTTTTAACCTTTCACAGTTAAAAAATTCATTTATGAGCATGTAAGGATTCACTGTCATACCGTGGAATTCTCCGTATAGAAACAGCGCTCACTGGGGTCTCAGTTTCTGCTCTCACAGTAAGAAGACTCTTTACCTGATAGTTCGAGTTTCTGAGAGTTGCATGTTTACGTATAGAATAGCAGATAGTTCACAGTTTCAGATATTTTACCAGTAAAAGTCCAATAATATTCTTAGGATTGCCAGAATAGACAGGAACTCGACTATGGCCCCGAGCCAGAATCTTTCCCATTGCCTCCCTGAGATAAGGGGAAAATTATAGTTTACTAGCATGTTTGGTAGGGAGGATGGAGAGGGTTAGGAAGTATTAATGAAGAAGAAGATAGTAACATCCTGTTCATTATATTCAGTCGCATGCCAAATATGTACTACAATTCAATTCTGTCTTCTACTAAGAAATTATGAAGTAAAGTAGCACAAAATCCTTGATTCCAGTGACGAAAGCCAAAATCTTTCAACAAGTGTTCTTATATATTGTATAGGCATCAACTTCACATAATTCTTTTCAAAATCTTCAAACGAGAACAAGGAACAACTAGACAATATTTCATTTGATGTAAGCCTGTGATTTAAATGACAGAGTTAAATGAACTAATACAGAATAAAATCAAGTTACTTAAACTGAAATTGATAGCATGTACAATTTATTATTATAAGAAGATTTATTATCATTGAGGTATTCTGTAAGTTGCCTAACTTTACAACCCAGAAGTGCCTAGCCATCAATCACAAGGTCAGATTAATGTTAGCATTGGCTTTGGATAGACACATTTGGGGCTCTGAAATTTACGATTTATCCTAGCCTATGGCACACGGATCCTCCAACTAGTGTGACATGTCCATGTTCGACATGTGTCGTGTCGGTCACTGACACTCCTTGGACCCTCTATGACATTTACTAAATGTTTTTTTTTTCCCTTCCCCGGCACTCCCTAGCATCCGTAACATATTTCATTTCACAATCAAAACCGGAAGACTAGACCACAAGACAAGAAAATCACATTGTTATAAGAGCAGTGCAGCAAAGAAAAAATCAGTGAGCAATTCTTACCAGTCCAACTTT
>CAIGRH010235363.1:0-14584 GCA_903798295.1 Fraxinus nigra | reverse complement strand
TAAACAATATTTTCTTTAAGGAGATGTGATTTTTTTTTTTTATGTATTTCTCTCTCTCTCTCTCTCTCTCTCTCTCTCTCTCTCTCTCTCTCATGTGTTCTAGTCATCTTTGTTGTGGATATCACACCAAAAATGGTATAAAAAAATGAACTCTTTAACTGTGAAAATACGAAAAATAAACTAATTGTGTTTTAGTTTTACGCTGACCAATCAAGTTTGCAAGTCGAAGTCAAGTTAAGGTTATATTGGAATAAACAGTCCCAGATAACACCAAGAATATAACAGTAATTAAAGAATGCAAAGGATTTTTCGCGTAATCGCCACTTTGAGCATCCACCAAAGTGATTATCACTCTAATCCAATAAAACCCAACAAAAATTATCAATACAAGAGTCACAATACAAAAAATTCAAACGGATTTAGTCCTCATACCTAATTTTCAAAAAAAGAAAAAAAATATATATATATATATACTACTTATTTGTTCCTCACAAATGAGTGCACAAGGGACCCAAACAAGCCTTCAAATAAAATATTTGTTGGCATTTGTGTACTAACGACAACAAACCGAATATAAAAAAATATATATGGGAACCTTTGCAATCATTTTCTATGATATTCCGTATACAAAGGTTTTGAAGAAAGCAAAAAGTTTTAAATAGCGAAAGAAGATGGGAAGAAGAACAATGTAAGATTTTCATATATATCAAACAAGAAATCATCAATCCTATTTATACTTTATTTCTTCCCAAGAGTTACAACTTCACATCAAGTCACAATAATTTAACTGCAACTTATATGGTTTAGATAGTATACTATCCAATAATTAGTTTCCATATTTTTTTTCCCCAAGACTTCTTTGAATTTTTAATTCATTGACTTCAAATGTAGCAGGTTTGGAATAGAATAGAATAAATATATTTCATGAGGAGTTTGACTTATCAATACCTACGGAAATCCCAACTTTCTCTCCAATTTTCTTCGAATGAGTGTAAACATACCCAATAATTCGTATTTACTAATTTTAATTGTGTGTTTGTATTTTTCAACTTCTTTAATTTGCTTGTGGATGAATCTTTAGTAATTTACTTCAAGCAAATACATTATGGTGGTGGTGGTTCCTCTGTGCCTGAAGCATAGGCAGCATAGGAAAGAGGGGGATCATTAAGTCTCAATTCATGAAAACCACTAGATTAAGAAACAAAAAAAAATCATGGAATAACACCATATAGTATAAATATATTTACCGTAAGGAAAAGAAAATCATATTTGCCGTCGTTGTAGAAAGCAAGAGTCCACATCAATGAAAAAGTTATGCACAATTAGATGTTGAAAAAAAGGAGAAAAAAACTTTAGATTTTTGTTTATGGTGGAACATTAATTTATTTTAGGCTAATTATATATTAAACTCTAATTATGTAATTTTACTTAAAGGTTATTTAAGTAAATAAGAAAAATACTAAAAATTGTGGTGTAGTAATTAAGATTTATAGTGATAATATAATTACCCATTTAAAAATATAAAAAAAAAATAACCGAATTTGGGGTGAAAAGGGATTTTAAAAAAAATGAATAGGCAAACATGTTCCGATTTCAGTAGGGTCGACCGCCCGCTAGCTCGACTAGCCCCACTTTGTCAACCGCTACTCAAAGTCTTTTCATTTGACTCTTGCAAACTCTTTTACAATGCAAAAACTATTCTATATAGGTAAATGACTTATTTATTAATTTTGAGCGAATATCAAATGCTCTCGACTTATATAAAATTATGAATTATGCACCTAAACACACACAACGATAACAATCAAGTAAGTCTTATTCTCAATTAATTTAAGATCAACCATCTCCACAATTGTGCTCTATTCATTCTATGATCTATACGCAAAGCAATCATAAAATGTGAATCACATACACAAGTAGTTTATGTTACAAAAAAATGTAACGCTACACTCATCAAATTTTATTTTGGTTAGATAAACTCTTTTTATCTTATCCCATATTGCATTTCATTTTTATTTATGTTTTTTTTTTTGCTCATGAATAGTGACTATTTCACAAGACCAATTAAATCCACCAAGATCATTTTCTAAATTTCAGTTTTCCTTCTTTCACACAATTCAAGAAGTCAGCGAGCAAATGGTAATCCACAGTTAAGAAAGTTCCCTACATAGGACTACAAAAAATAGGTTTCGCGAAAATTGACTATTGCATATTCTTCTTCTCTTTGTCACGATGGATAAAATGGGCTCATGCACTTTACTAGATGAGAGGAGATGTCATGCACTTTACTAGATGAGAGGAGATGCCACAAGTTTCAAATCCCTACACTACATCTTATGGGAGCACCTTAAATGGGCTACCAATGCCTATTAATGTAACTAAAAATTGATCTCTTGCTCGCGTAGGATAAAAATTTCTCATTGCTGATGTGACGAGATTGTGGGCATGAAATCAGGGCTGGTAATGAAACTAGTAAAACCATATTTGAGCACACATTTAATCCTGCATTTGGATCATTCCTTTAGATGTCACACGTACGGAAAATCCTTTTTTAACCCATCGCCATCTTCATGGTACAAGATGAACACTAAAGTAATATATTCGACCTCGGAGTCTCCAAACTGCTAGAGATAGAGAAAGAAGTACAAATAGATTGGGCATAAGCAACATTGAACATCATAATTCCACCACATTAGATAGAGCAACAACTCGACTTTTAGCCATATTTCATTTCATTTTTTTTTTTTTTTTTGCTCATGAATAGTGACTATTTCACAAGACCAATTAAATCCACCAAGATCATTTTCTAAATTTCAATTTTCCTTCTTTCACACAATTCAAGAAGTCAGCAAGCAAATGGTAATCCACAGTTAAGAAAGTTCCCTACATAGGACTACAAAAAATAGGTTTCGCGAAAATTAACTATTGCAGATTCTTCTTCTCTTTGTCACTATGGATAAAATGGGCTCATGCACATACTAGATGGAGGAGATGCCACAAGTTTCAAATCCCTACACTACATCTTATGGGAGCACCTTAAATGGGCTACCAGTGCCTATTAATGTAACTAAAAATTGATCTCCTACTCGGGTAGGATAAAAATTTCTCATTGCTGATGTGACGAGATTGTGGGGATGAAATCAGGGCTGGTAATGAAACTAGTAAAACCATATTTGAGCACACATTTAATCCTGCGTTTGGATCATTCCTTTGGATGTCACACGTACGGAAAATCCTTTTTTAACCCATCGCCATCTTCATGGTACAAGATGAACACTAAAGTAATATATTCGACCTCGGAGTCTCCAAACTACTAGAGATAGAGAAAGAAGTACAAATAGATTGGGCATAAGCAACGTTGAACATCATAATTCCACCACATAAGCCAAAAAACTGGGGGTTAAAAGAAAATTTATCATTGAATCATTCAAAGGATGAATGATGAGATTTAAAAAAAAAAAAAAAGCCCAAAGCCATTAGCCAGTCAGTAGAATTAAGAGAATCTATAACTAAAAGACCCAGCTTTTTAACTGGATCTTATCATTAAATCACGCTCATAATAGAGTTTGTAGACCACGGGTATTGTAAAGTGTACATATCTCAAGTGAGCCAAGAGGTTCGCTCCAAATAACACAATCCGAGCCCACGGTGAATAAAAACAAGCCCATATTTCAAACCAGTATTATAGTAATTTTTTATCAGAAAAACCAATTATACCCAACAAGAAAAAACTGATGCTAGATGGAAAAGAATTTAGGGGCTTGGGCAGCCAAGCTCAACTAAGGTCATCTGCACAAAACGAACATAGACATTAACATTTGATCATCTATAAAATGTCAACGGAGTGTTTCCTTCACTCTGTCACTATCTTTCTATTAGCTTTTCCAGGAAAATTCATCTGCAGAAATAAACACGAACATACCATTCAACCATCTATAACTTCTCAGCTGAGTGTTTCCTCATCCTGCTACTTTTCTACCATAAGCTCTCTCAGGAAGAATTTCCTTGTGTCGTCCAAAGGAAAAATCAGGTTGCCTATGCCCCCCTCCAGCCTTCATAGGTGGGGGCACCAACTGCTTTACAAGTGGTTTACCTGAGCTTACTTTCATGTTTGCTAACTTATTGGACACATCGGAAACTCCACGTGTCTTTCCCAAGAAGTTGGCTGCTGAACCAAAAAATGGTAACCATTTATTAAACAAGGTAGGAGAGTTCAAACCAATTAACAGGAAATGCTAATCCAACATGAGAACGGGAAAAAGTTCTGCACAACTGTACTAATTTAAAACATTTAATTACACCCTTCTAGGATATCTGGTTGACATAGATATATGCATGCGTGCATTCAACAGAAAGTTATACAAACCCTAAGTGAAGTGAAATAATTTAATCTTACCAAGTCACAAATGTTCTTTACCATTTTCAAAGACTAATATAGAAAATCATCAAACTGCATCAAAGATTACTTATAATCTCAACTGATTGAGATACCAGAATATGTAATATATCACAATAGTCGACACTACTAATTTACCAATGTCAAATACTTAACTTAGAAAAATGAATAACAGATAAAAGCTACAATAGTGAAATCAAAAGAAAAGTGAACTGCAAACCTTCAAATGGCCAAACTGAAAAGCAATTGAAGAGGAATATTAATTATTTGGTACATCACACTACCTGGTCCATTCATTGTAGGCGACCAATGTCTTGGCTGTGGCTTCACATTGCTCTTCAAGGTCTTGTCATTCTTACTCACGTCCTGGGCCACATTAATAGGACAAAGAGAACAAGAAAAAAATTTAAGGAAAAAGAAAAACGATACTACCATATAGTTAAAAACAAAATACCCTGTGTCTGAATCATTGAAAGCACATTACTTTCGGGTGTAAAATGTGCATTCTGACTAACCTGCTTATTCATGTCCAGCTTCCTCTGTACACCTGTAAAAGAAAATATGATTAAAAAGACAGTTCAACTCAAGGGCTCTTGTGCATGTGTGTTGACTACAATAATAGCTCTAAGGTCCAGTAACAGTGGCTACATATTCAGACAAACACGGACACACACAGGAGGAGGGAGGAGGGTGTGCGTGTTTTTTACAACCTTTTAAAAATAACAATTACAGAACAAATATTAATCACCAAAGATAACAAATATCATATCATAATATAGCACCTGCATTCAAAGATGTGCGTGATTTAACAGAGTAGTTGTTCAAGGGTCTCGGGTTTGATAAAGACCCTGCGAATCTTCTACCACATTTTTGTTCCAAAGCTCCCCTCGTGCCATCTTCAAAAAGGTCAATGATTGGTTACCTAAATACTCAAAATCAAAGAAAAGATTAAAATATGTTTCTAGGACTAACCAGATGAAGGTGTTCTAGCAACAGCAGCTTTACAGTGTAATGCTGGTGGAACATGGAAGCAACTCTGCAACAAAAATGAAACAATTATTCACTTCTAAGAAAATTCTATGCTAGAAAGCAACCTTGTCAGTTGCCCGAGGAGTAAGGCTATTCTTTTTCCCTGAGGTAATGCATTAAACATTATCGTTTTACAAATGGGAAAAAGTAGCTACCTGGAAGAAGGGATGTTGAAGAGCCTCCAAGGCTGTTGGCCTCTTGCAAGGATCCCACGAACAAAGTGACTGCATTAGACGATAGGAGAGCATTGAAACTCAATAGAGAAAACATGATACAATCAAAGCAGCCTCCAGATTTGGAGCTTTAAATCAGGATACACAAAAGTCATAATGCGTGTACATTCATGTATGTGGAGGGGGAGAGGAGAGCAAGAATGGTAACCAGCAAGCATCACTTACTCCAATAAGATTAATCGCATCCTCAATGGCACATGGTATTACCGAAGAAAGAGGGACGCTAGCAACCTGCCACATCAATAACATGTAGACAAGTAGATGGGTTATTAGTTTAAATATCTAAATATTCAATCCACAATGTTGAACAAACTATAAATGTTCATACTTCAATAATCACAGTCTAGCTATTACTATACATAGATCCTGTTTATATAGAGTTTAAACTAACCTAATTTAAGTAAGAGAACAACTATAGGTATAAAATAAAACAGATAATTGAGATTTTACACTTATTTAGGCTACCAAAATTGGGCGTTTGGGAGTACTTTTATTGTTTAGATACTTAATTTTGTGTGCTTATTAATTATTTTAGAAGAAACCCCGGTGTTGGACGAGAACAGCTAAAAGGGAATGAGATTTTATGAAAAAGGATTGAACTTGGACAAATTCTGAAATTCAAGGACCAAAGTATCAAGTTTGGAAGTTGAAGGGCTAAAATGCAATATATGACTTTAGGTGAGCAAATAATGGAATTGAGGGACCAAATTGCACATGAATGATAGATGTTTAACGTTACAATCACAACGTTCTAATTATTTGAGTCGCAAGGAAGCAAATTGGAATTACATTTACCAAACTTGAAGAACCGTGCGATCGCATGGTGGAATGCCATGAAAAAAATGTCTTCTCTACTTTTAATCACCTTCTGAATTTTTTTCACTTGAGGCTCAATTTTAGACCTAATATATATATATATATATATAGGATTATTTCAATCTCTTTCAAGGGAAAGGGACTTATTCTTGAGGCAAATTACATAGATTCACACATAAATTCTCAATATTTGTGGTGTAATTTGGGATTTGAAGAAACTATCATCAGGTTCTTGGAAGATCTACAATTATCAAGGAAGAAGTTGATGATCCATTGTTGAGATTCATGTGGCGAAGATCAACAATAGCTTCAAGTTCTTTTCTTAGTTCGTTGTAGTTGAACTTTGCGTTTTTTTATCTTTTATTTGTTTAATTCCGCAATTATGAACGGCTAGATAATTTGTTTTTAGGACGAATGATGTAGCTTAAGTTTTAATGTTTAATTAATACAAAGGACTCTGTGCAACTTTGATTATATGTTAATTGTTGATCACCAATTCATGAATTTAGGGACAATATTGAGATCGAGAGGAGATATATTTGCCTAACTCGTGCAATAAGTGAAATCAATTTTGATAATAAATCAAGTGATGCTCTTAATGGTTATGCACTCTTTACTAAATTCTTGTGAATTAATGTGTTTACATGTGTGTGAATTTACATAGAGTTACAATAAATAGTAAAACCGTACATATGAATAAGACTAGTTTTACTCGACAATATTCATCGACTAAAATTGGTTAATTCGATTGTTAACACACATGAAAAGGGATTGAATCATATTAAGTTAGGTGAATGTTAATTGACCTAAGTGAAATTAGAATTCCTATCTACCTAATCCCATAAATTCTATCAAAAGTCTTCAAGCATTCATTAAATTAATAGATTTAGTAGAGCTTTAATTTTAATATAAATTCTTGATCATTATTTGGTTACCATATTAATTTAATTTGATAGGTTTAAGATAGAAATTGATAGTAGGTAAAATAATCTTTGTAGGAACGATACTTGGCTTAAAAATCTATTTTATTGCTTGTCACAATCCTTACACTTGTAGTCTAAATGAACAAAAAAAGAAAAAAACCCTAATTCTAGCAACTAGAAAACTAAAATAAGCTAATCTAAATTAAACCATATTTAATTCCTAAACTAATAAGATATTTTTTAGGATCATACTATAAGTACTACATGATTGACTACATGGCCAAGTGGTAGCCCCCTATTGGAGGGGCGGTTGTCCCCACAGCCGCCCCTCCAATAGAGAGCCGCCACTTGGCCATGTAGTCAACCATGTAGTGAAATTTGTAGTACATATAGTTTAATCCTATTTTTTATGCTTATCTCATTCCCCATCATAAGAATATTCTTCCAACCCTCAAACAAGGAAAGATACTAAATTTAAATGTCTAAAGTTCGACCATCAATCTTATATAAGTTCAAAATATTAACGCTGGAGGCCATTTATATTATTAGCAAGACCAAAATAAATTATTCTGGAAGAGAAGCCAAAAATAAACTCTTTCAACCTCAATAAGCATGTCCCTTCATCTCACTAGAATAGATATATGGTTATATGCTCCAAGAGTCACCGTGTTAAACTACTATTTTTTTATTTTCTTTGATTTCGTATTTTTGAAGAGAGAAGGTAGCGAAGTGAAAATCATCCAAAAAAAGTTGTTGACAAATATTTCACCATTTTCTCCATAAAAAGAAGTAGCTCACTTTTGGAAACTGGTAGTTGATGGCATTAGCAAGTTCAAGTCCCTCAGGCCATTCACTCTTCGTTGGGCTTCCTAATACACAGCATATCTTATAAATCTCATCTGCTTCACTACACCAGTAATAAAGAAAAAAAAAATGCTCATAATGTATACTCAACAATATTCAAAAATATAAATATAAATTAAAAAGAAGCTGAAAGAAACTTCCCCAAACTATATATAAGAAAAACAAATTGGGAATAAAAGCTAAGAAGAAATCATGTATGGTAGTATATAATTGGACTTGTCATACAAATTATACTCTATAATCCACATTTTCCTTTAGGTCAGAAGGGATGAAGGCAAACCACACTAAAACCAACCCACACAAACTACAATTTGTTTGTGACTATATAGGGTGCACATTGACTAATACGACAATTCTGATGCTTTATCTCATTGGAAAATAATAATAATAATAATCACCGTTCAACCAACTTGTCATTCCAAAAAAAGCAACAAGGATGGTGTTCATTAAAGAGGATGAGTATACCTTGAGCCCGGAAATAAAGGACGTAGAGTAAACAATTCCGCCATTATTGCACCCATTGCCCACATGTCTGGTGTGGCAAAAACAAATAGATTATGGTCAAGAAAAAACTTCTCAAAGAAGCAATTCCGTTTTCATTATCTACTTACCAACTGCAGGACCATACATTTGTGACTGAAGAAGAACTTCAGGGGCCCTGTACCTGCAAGCAAACAAATATAGCACATCCATATAAAAACACGTAGCACATCAGAAGTAACTACTAACTACATGTGGAGATAACCACCCACCAGCGTGTTGAGACATATTCAGTGAATGGAGGTTGAGAATTGATCTCACGAGCAAGACCAAAATCAGCGATTTTTATAACATCCTTAGAAACCAGCAAGTTCTCTGTACAACCATAAACAAAAAATGTACAAGTAGTGGATGATAAGAAATTATCAAAATGCTCAAAGCAAGTAATCAAACTTCACAAATAAGAGGGAGGCAGGAAGTCAATAAAACGATCTCCGGATAATACTAAACAGTAAACAATTTAACTCATGCAATACCCCAAGTAGTAATTATCACCTATTCGACGCGTTCACCTACTCATAGTTTTAAAAAGTTCCTGAACCCTACATTTTGAGGCGCACCTCATGTAAGACTTTCTTCAAACACCTTGCAAGGATTACACCTCGACTTATGAGATGCACGCCTTAAGGACACATCTCAGTGCCACCAAGGTGTGAGCTCATTTTTGTCATCTTTCTTGAGTTTTTTAATTATTGTCTCAGCTTTTAGGTTGCTTTTTTTATATCCTGTGAAGAGATTTGAAGCTAATATACCATACAACCAAACCCAAAAAACTTGGAAAAAAGAATTGGAGAAGCGAGAAGCGTGTCCTAACCTCCAACAATTCAAGCGAAATAAACCCCTATTCCCAAGTGAGTTGCCAATTTCAACATACACAACCGTTGAAAAGAGACCTACGAGACCAACCCACTTTTTTCTTTCTTTTTGTTTTTCTCCTTGTCCCTCTGTTTTTGTTTCTTTTTTCCCCTTTACAGGGAAGTAGGGGGAGAAGTGAAGTATGAGGGAAAACGAAGAAACTCATAATGATGAGGATGATAGAGTAATCAAATATATTGACGAATCTCTAAAAGATTCTATTCATAGAGATGAGAATTTAAGTTTTTAATAGTATTTGCAATAGATTACAATTTAGTTACATGATCACTAATTTGATGATCTATTATGTGCTATTTTATTGATCGGCTTTATGCTTATTTGTAAGTTCTTAAAATTTTTTTTAGCTAGTTTTGATATAGATTCTAATGATGGTTTATGGTTTATCACAACATGCTTCAGAATCTCTATATTTTTTAGTTATTTTATTATAGTGTGGAGACATTCGCCTCAAAAAGCCTCAAGCATTTACTACTCACTTCACAGATATAGCAAGCCGGTAGAACTCATAAAATGGTTACAGGGAGGAGCCCCCACCACCACAATCCAAAAAAAAAGGTCAGAGGCATTATCAATAATCACCTGGCTTGAGGTCACGATGAAAGTACCCATGTCGATGCATGTATGCTAAACCTTGAAACACTCTGAAGCACCAATTTTTAACTTCAGCTTCAGAAAAAGATTTGCTTCTGTCCTTCATAAGCTGGTATAGATTGTACTCCTGAAAATATGATGCAACATATATGTTTATATGTGATTAACATGTAAAAAAGCGATAGATATCTGCATATGGGAAAGCAATGCATACCATATATTCAAAGACAAAGTACAAGATGTCATTTTCTCTAATAACTTCCTTGAGCTTCACTATATTTGGATTCTTCATTTTACGGAGTGACTGTCAAGAACGACAATATTTTTTTAGCTGTTCATTAATAGAAGGCTAAATTAGTCAACAGGTAACCAAGCTGTATCACCTTTACTTCTCTCAAATTTATACATTCTTCCCATGAATAATATTTCTTTTTCATTTTTTTGATTGCAACCTGCAAACTCAGATTATTAGTTTGAAACGGCAAATTCAGGTGGGAAAAAGCTTTTCCTGCACAATATTTTTATCTCCAGGGTCAAGAAAAAAATTCAATGAAAATCCACGGCCATCTGAAACAAAAACAAAAAAACATACCACTTCACCAGATTGCTTATTTATAGCTCGCCACACATTTCCAAATGTACCATTACCAACTTCCTTAATAATCTTATACCTGCATTAGCCAATAGACATCATAATAATCAACTTGGGAGGATGATGGGAAGCTAACTCTAACCTTGAGAAGCAGTTATAACTTATAAGCCAACGCACCTCTCCATTTTTGCGATTTCAACTTCTCGTGATACTTTATTTGTTCGAAAGTGAGTGTACATGAAAAAGAAATACTAAAGTTTTTATATATAACGGATTGCTAAAGAAAACTATAAAAGGGCCAGGCTGATTCAGCAAAGTCCACATTAGTTATCTGCTGTACAGCACATCCATGCAAAACCAGTATGATTCTGAATGATGGGCTTCACAGCCTTATCCATAAACTGTAGGAAATCAAACATCCAACAATGGCAAGGCAGAAATGGCAAGGGAAGATGGGAACCACAGAGCATCTTGACACTTATCCAAACTGATAGAACACAATTTTCTCAAACCGGTATCTCTTAGCTCAAGAAACGGTACAGCTTCCAGACTTGGAACAAATCAAATGCAGAAATACTGGGAATCTGATGCAAATCTTCAGACAACTGAACCTTACCACTTGTAACAAACCAACATCGCAGAGAAAAGTCAAATAACAATATAAACTACCACTCTGCACAAATACAGTGCTGTCAAACAGTTACTAATTCCCAACAAACAATTTGCCTTTGTATACTTGCCAAATTCAACCCTGTGGTCAAAAAGGGAAATAGTGAATTAACAGATACAAGAGCATCATCTCAAAAACAAGCAAAGGTAATTGGTGGTGAGAAATAGCAACTAAAGAAAGTACCTCACAAAATCATTTCCAAAGGATCTCAAATGGATGTTGTACCAGCAGGCAGCAATGCACTAGCAACAAAAAAAATTGCAAGAGAAGACTAACAGCAATTGCATTTCACATCATAACCATCATTTAAGATAAACGAAGGCATGCAGCACAAGTCTATGCATTCACAAAAGATCCGACATCCTTTTTAGGAGGAATGTTTTGGCCTCCTGTACTTATTAAGAAAAGCTGTTCACTAAGTGCAATTGACAAAGGAAACAAGAGGAAAATCTCCAAGGATGATAAACCGCCAATTAAGAACTTTCTGTAATGAAAATATCCGGTGCTGGTAGCAATCTAACCAGAGACACACTGGCTCCATGATGTAAATAATATCAATCCCTTCTAATGGTTAACTGACACAACCTGACAGCACAAATAAATTATTTTAATATGTATACAATACTTTAAGAGGGAAAACAAACTCACATCCAGAGGAGTGGGGCTAAAATGTTAAAAAAATTAACTATGGGAAAAAAAAAATTAGACTTGAGACCAGGGCAGCCCCCCTCCACTCCTGCTCACATCAAACTCTATATTTCAATAAAGAAACTCAATATATATGCAATCTGGCATAATGATAGCCTCACAAACTAAACCAATTTCAGAAATCAGAAAAAGAAGATAACCCCTGTCATGCTACTCAACAACCATTTCAATAATATATCAACAACCTAATGACAAGAGCAGGCAACAATTGTATTATATTAAAAGATAAAACATGAAAATGTGATTATTCGTATTTCAAAGGAAAAAGATGCAATAAGTCATACATTCATGGGTATTCATTTTCACAGCAGAAGATTCCATTCTAAAATATGTTGATCAATACAACTCTCAGCAAGAAATTACATTCCAGCACTTCTGCTACAGAACAATGCTCACAATGTTGATGAAAACTAGTACATACCATACAGATGATAACTCTAATAGACATGCCCAAATGGTAAATATAAATCAGAATTTCAAATTACGGCATCCCCCAAAGATCATTTTTCTACGCCAACCCCAAATCCAGTAACATAATACCTACAAAATTCCTTCCTCCATTATATATACACGCCACACACACACACAATTATATAGTCAAATTAACCAAAAACTCAATCACGTAGCCTAGAATCAAACCTACTCCAAAAAATGAAAATTCTAACATAATAAAAATCCTAAATATAAACCGTTA
Organism: Fraxinus nigra; assembly: GCA_903798295.1. Taxonomy (NCBI): domain Eukaryota; kingdom Viridiplantae; phylum Streptophyta; class Magnoliopsida; order Lamiales; family Oleaceae; genus Fraxinus; species Fraxinus nigra. Next base: position 1,652 of record CAIGRH010235363.1, on the reverse strand, counting down.
ACCCTAATTAAAAACCCAAAATCATAAAGAAAAAAAAATCCTGAAACGTAAAATTAGTTGGGATTAAAGGGAGAAAACGCCAATATTACATAAACCACGAATTCTTTATCAAAATCTAAATTCAAAAAGGTCAAAACAATTAAAAATGCAGAAATTCAGATGCAAAAACAAAACCCGCCCAAAATTTCAAAAACCAAAAACAATGCCTGATCCATAAATATGAACCCAATACACATCAATCAAATATCTACACCAACAATGCAAACAAACGTGTACGTGCTTGATCCCTAAATATCCATCCCATGTCCAGACCAGCCACAATCAAAACATATATCCCCATTCCCCCGAGCAATACAAACAAATACGTAGAGATATACCTTTGGGATAAAGAACATAAGCTAAGGAGAAGAAACCTAGAGATGCCACTGTTTTTCTCCGTTCCTTCCTTCCTTCATTCTCCTATTCTATGTCGCTATGAGCTTTTGCATCTCGTAACCACCGCCCTATTTATCTGGGCTATGACGTGGCATGGCACCTCTCATGATGGAATCTTGTCTTCGTGTGCAAGCAATCAACGACAAAGGCGCCGTAAAATGTAATTTTCTGCCCTTTCGCATGTGTGCTTGTGCTTGTACTTGCAGTTATCTATGTATTTGTGTAAATTCCTCTAGGGTCCCTAAATTTCTATGAGCGTGACAGTCATGTCCTCAATCTTCTATTTGTGACACTCTTGTTTCCAACCTTTTACATTGTTCGTGCAGAAAACATGTACTTAGAAGTTAAATTTTAAGGCAATATGCATTTGATATCTAAGTGAAACGGTAAATTTGTGTGACAATTTAATGTATATAGAAGATTTTGATCAGGTTGGATGTTGTGCGCACACCGTCACACGGTTAATAAATTAAGGAATCACTTCTACTCGAAATAATTTACTATAATTTATCAGTTGTCCCTGAACTTTTTCAACTTTTTTTTCAATTGCCATTGAACTTAAAATTATTCGAGTCATCTTCGGACTTTTTCAAATGCTTTAAACTTGTCATTGAACTTTAAAAATTCTCTGAGTTGTAGCCGAACTTACTAAAATGTTATCACATTTGTCATCATGTCGCTCGTCGTTTAGAAGTTAACGAACTTGATGAACTTACTAAAACGTTATCATATTTATCATGCAATTAGTTTATTGACTTTTAAAATAGTGAGTGACGGAGTGGCAAGCGTGATAACATTATGATAGGTTCATTTGCAATTCAAAAGAAGTTTTAAACCTCAATAATAATTGAAAAGGTTTAAAATTTAGTAACAATTGAAAATATTGGTGAGAGAATTGACCATTGAAATATTTAACACTATTATGGATCGCCCTATGGTTTGAAGTATGGTCTTTGTTTGGTGGGGGATTCCATGAAATATATTATTATTAAAACCTTGTTTGATTCCCATTTTTTTAAATATATTTTTATCTTTTTTTTTTAACCACACATTTTTAAATAAAATAACATTACATACAATCCAAACTCTTTTTCTTCATTTTTAACCACACATTTTTCATTAATCTACTATTCTAAAATACAGTTTACACAAAAAAAAAAAAAAAAAAATGGGGCTCAAACAAACCCTAATTTTAACTTTGATAAAAAGTTTATTTT
>CAIGRH010235323.1:0-13461 GCA_903798295.1 Fraxinus nigra | reverse complement strand
CGTAGTTTTTAAAATTCAGTGACTATTGAGGTAATTAACCCAATTATGTTACAGTGTCGATGCCTTGATATAATGTCAAATGACATTTCATCATTGAAATAATTTAAATACAATCAACTTTTTTATCAAATCATTTGCTTCTGAAAAAGGTGACAAAATCCTTCTATCTAATATTGCAATAGCTACCATACCTTATCAGGTTAGAACATGACGAATGGTCACAACATTATATTAGTAAATTAGTCATTTCACAAGGCACGAGGAAGATGATGAAAGGCATGTTCTTGTAAACTATACCTATTAGAAGTTGTTCAACATTAATGATTGTTTGGTTAAGTGTTGAGATTAACCTATAATAATGAGCAACATTAAAAAAGAAAAAGTTCATGTTTTGTAATATTTATAAACTACTATAAACAATCAAATCACTTTTTATTTACATAATTGTGGGGATTTACAAGTATTACGTACTCACTTACCCTTCACTTAGTTCAATCATTTTTTATAATTTAAAATGTCTACTATACGATTTAACCACATTTAGTCCATGCTTGGTTTAGATAAAAATTAGATTTTAGTAGATTTTGATAAAATTTGATAAAATATGTGGTTGAAAAGTTGCGAGTCTCGTGAAATGTATAATAGAAATTTATTGTGGATTTTGAATTAAATTTTAATCCAATTTTATATATGAACAAACAAGAGCTTAATATTGTTTGCTAACTATACCATTAAGCTCATGTTTGTTTCTCATTCTTTCAAAACTATTTTTCTACATATTCACTTTCAACAATAAGCATTCACATAATAAAATATTCTACACATAAATAAAAATAAAAATAAAAATAAAATCTACTTTTTAATCACACGTTCTCCAAAATTCACTATTTAAAACAATTTTTTTTTTCCAAAAAATGGCCACTAAACATGGGCTAGATATGTCATTTCATAAGGCATAAGGGAGATAAATAAAGGGGTAAATAGCACAAAACGTTCCAACTTTTCATTATTATTGTGCAAAACATTCATACATTATATTTTTTTGACATTTTCACACTTAATTACACATTTAATTGCGCAAAACGGCCTTCCGTCCATTTTCATCCAGATACGTCGTGAAGTGAAATTGTGGAGTCATTTTAAATTTAAAAAAAAAAAATGGAAGGATAATTTTGTCTTATAACATTTTCTTACCTCCTCCATCTTCTTCCCCAATTTTTCTCCTCCCCAATCATCTTCATCCTCAAGTTCGAAACCAACCAAATTTTGGGCAACCCAGTCGTCGGGCTTTAGTGTGTATTCCTTGCTAATTTGAAAATTCCAACTCATAGATGCCATAATGACTGTTAATATGGAGAACTTCAGGTCTCACTAGGTAGGTGTCATATGTGGCTTGTTTTTAGATGTCCAAATTTATTTATCTGGAGCAGTCAGCATTCACCCGTAGATACAAAAAAATAGAAAAAGTAAATAACTGCAAACAAGCACATTCAGACTGGTGCCTGTTGGGTTTCGATGGACCACGAGTTTCATAAATTGTTTGAAAATTCACAAAATAAATTTTGCGTTGTCAACAGGTGTAACTGGATCAGTTATCTTGAGGAGTGGGCACTTCATCTTAGCTTTTATGCCTTAATGTATCCCCAGGTCTCTATTTAGCTGTTAATCTCTTAGGACCTTTTCCAGCCTGTTGGATTGGTAAAGACATGCATTTTCAGTCCTTCCTCTCGTGAATTCTTCAGTGCAGTCGTTCAAACCCAAAGCTTCAAGCTTTCAATACAGATTCCTCTTGGGTGCAGTCGTTCAATACGAAATGAGCTAAGAGCTCGAGTAAGAAGATGAGGGAGGAGGATGAAATTGGGAAAGAAGATGGGGAAGGTAAAAAAATGAGCTAAGGGCTGGAGGAAGAAGATGAGGGAAGAGGGTGAAATTGGGAAAGAGGGTGGGGAAGGTCAAAAAAAAAAAAATGTTACGAGGCAAAAATACCCTTCCATTTTGGGAAACAAAATGACTCCACACGTTCACTTAATGGCGGATTTTGGATGAAAATGGATGGAAGGACTTTTTGCGCAATCAAATGTGTAATTAAAGATAAAAATATCAAAAATAGAAGGCAATGACATTTTGCATAATAACGATGAAAGGTCTGGACGTTTTGTGCTATTTACCCATAAATAAAAGCATGTTCTTCTTGTACCATACACTATTCATAGGCATGTCTGCTTATTTACATAATAACGATGAAATGTATGGATGTTTTGTGTCATTTACCCATAAATAAAGGCATGTTCTTCTTGTACCATACACTATTCATAGGCATGTCTACTTATTTACATCCGTAATAGAGGACTTTTGATTGTGGTCCTTGCATTGCCAACCTAGCAAAATGACCAGATACTAGAAGTCGTAATCAAGAAATAAATTTGAATGTACAATGAAAATTTGAATTTACCATGAACGTTTTTTTCGTGTTGAGTAGAGTTAGTTGTCGAAATTCTCAATTCATGAATTGAAGGGCTGAATTTGATAGGGTATCTTTACAACATTCTAATATTGTTTATCTATTGGTGCACCTAATGTTTCGAGGTTATCACAAAGCTACCATAAAGTTCAAACGTAGTTAACTCTTAAGTACACTAGGGTTTAGTGAGTTTTGGTTGGATGAGCGCATCATGCATGCATAGTGTGCATTAGTGTTCACATGGTGGTTTTCCATCTACTATTTATAGATTTTGTAATATATTTGTCTCTAGGGTTTGGTTAGAAGCTGTTGATTAGAAACCTTAATTATAATTAACCGAGAGAAATTAATTAGCAAAAAAATAAATAAAAGATAAAGATACAAGTTATAGAGGTTCGTCTCAATTTGAAAATGTCATATTCTGTTGATATAGTAAGTCGTTATAATGAAAAAGAAGTTTACAACATAAAATTGAACACCTAGCTTCTCTTTTATGATAGTAGTCTAAAAGTCTAATGACGGCTCTTTATTTATAAGACAAATTAGGATCAAATAGAAATTTACAATGACTAAAATTCTAAGATGACATTTACAATTACACAAATTCATAAACTGCCTCTAATGAAATTTTGGTCTAGGAGCTCTACCCTCATACTACGGACTTCCTGCTCCCTTCCAAGTACTCTACCTACTTACAGATTTTGCGAAACGATAATAATTACGCTCCACAATTTAAAAATCTCTTACTTGAAGATTAATTCACCGTTAGTAGCTCCTTTACAAAAGTAACAATTCCTCAATCCTCAAAAGAGAAGTCTAACTAAAGTTCCATACAACTTTAGTTTCTCGATCGGAATAGTCTTCGTCAACATGTTCGCCGAATTCTGACTTTCTTGAATATTCTCAAGTGTTAAGATTTTATCCTCCAAAGTTGATATGATGAAATGACAATGAACATGTATATGTTTTCTCTTTGCATGATAAATATGATTCTTTGCTAAGTGAATAGCACTTTGACTATCACAATACGATACACTCTTCCCATAGTTGTGATCCAATTTGTTTAAAAAAGTCTTCAACCACACATCTCTTTCCTAGTTTCAGTCACAACAAAATACTCGCCTTAGTAGAAGAAAGAATAACTATCTTGTGCACGTTAAACACGTAACTAACTTTGTACCCAAAGTGTATACATATCAAGTAGTACTCTTCATGTTATCAATATCTCTTACCATATTAGCATCTACATAGCCCTAGAATCCCAAGCTTGATTATCTAAAATATAAGATTGAATCTACAATCTCTCTCTAGTACCTGAGAATCCACTTTACTGCCTCCTAATACTATTTACCCGCATTGCTCATATATTTACTCACAACTCCTACAACATTCACTATATCCGATCTTGTACACACCATTATATACATAAAATTACCAATAGCAGAGGCGTAAAGTGCCATAACCATGTAGGCTCACTATTTCTCTATAGAGGGTGACTGTTTATTTGATTGCATGAAGTGACTAACCAAAAGATTACTTAATGGTTTTGCATCATCTATCATAAACCTACTTAGCACCTTCCTCACATACTCTTGTAACAGTTTCAAGATGTCACCGTCCCTAAAAATTATCATGCAAGGATTTTTATGCGAACCCACGTAGCGATTGTAACTACAGAACCCACGACAAATTAGAACAACCCAAGAAAGCTAAGAATCAACGTTTGAAAAGCTCCCAATAAATTATTGAATCAAGAACCAAGACAATCGCTAACAATATCTTGACCCGTGATCACAAAACTTTTGAACCTTACTTTAAATTTGTAGAATGCCACAAGAATTTAATTCTTGATAGGTTCAAAATTAAAACAATGAAGAACGAGAAGAAAGCAATTTAGTCTCGTGATAATAATCTCAATAATTTTCTTTAAAATGAATATAATGAAACTATTTATAACAACTACTAAAACCTTAGTTTACCACGGAAATATATCCTAAAAATGACAAAAGATACCAAAAAAATAGAGTTTGAAACAAAATAGAATTCTTTCCAAAAGTGCAAAATCTTGCGGCTGGACTTAACTAGGCGGCCGCTTAGTTATACTCTATGCGGTCGCATATAGGCTTCAGTTTAGGCACTATTATTCTCGGATGCATGGCATGCGACCGCATGCCTGGTTCAACTATGTGGTCGCATAGTTGAACCACGCTACCTCCTCGTCCGTTGCTCAAATCATTTGATTCATTTGGTTTCTCTATCCATGCCCAACATGAAACTTGCCCCTTTACTCATCGCAGTCAATGTTTCGTCCACCATGCCTTGAGCAAGTAGCCTCATTGCTTCCTTGACCGGCTTTACTCGCGACCTAATCATTGGACCTCCTTCAATAATCAACAAATTTTTGCCTGGACTTGATATAGTATTAGGATCACGTCATCCCCTTTCTCTTCGAAATGAGTCGTCCTCAAATCTGTACATGCATCAAAGAGAGAAAGATTGGAAACATTAAAGGTAGCCTAGACATTATACTCACCTGGAAGATCTAATTTGTAGGCATTGTCATTGATCTTTTCAAGGATTTGGAATGGACTATCTCCCCGTGGCTGCAACTTCGACTTTCGTTGTTCTAGAAAATGCTCTTTCCTCAAGTGTACCCAAACCCAATCTCGTGGTTCAAATGTAACGTACTTTCAACTTTTGTTTGCTTGAGAAGCATAATGTTCATTTTTCTTCTCAATTTGCAACTTTACCTTTTCATGGAGTGATTTTACCAAGTCAGCCTTCTTCTTTCCATCTAAACTGCCCCTTTCATTCACAGGTAAATGAATTAAATCTAAAGGTGTTAAACCATATACAATTTCAAAAGGCGAGTAAGAAGTAGTAGAAAGTGTGACCCTATTATATGCAAATTCTATAAATGGCAAGCAATCCTCCCAACTCTTTAAATTCTTATTAACTATAGTGCGCAACAATTGTATCATAGTCCTATTAACTACCTGAATTTGTCCATCAGTTTGCGGGTGACAAGTAATAGAAAATAATAGCTTGGTTCCTAACTTATTCCACAAAATTCTCCAAAAATGACTAAAGAATTTAACATCTCTATCGGATACAATACTTATAGGAATCCTATGTATGCGCACAACTTCCTTAAAAAATGAATCCGCTATATTGGTGGCATCATCGATTTTATGACATGGAATGAAATGTATCATCTTACTAAATTTATCTTCTACCACAAATATAGAATCCTTTCATTTCTTAGTCCTATGTAAACCCAACACAAAATTCATAGACACATCAATACAAGGTTCACTAGGAACGGGTAATGGCATATATAAACATTGTGGTAAAACCATAGATTTCTCCTTTTTACAAGTGGTGCATCTACTACAAACCCGATCAACGCCAACCTTCATCTTAGGCCAATAAAAATGTTCACTTAACATCTCTAAGGTCTTCTTTACCCTCCAAAATTACCCATTATACCACCGCTATGTGCCTCACGTACTAATAATTCTCTCATTGAACATTTAGGAACTTATTTACCCAAAATAGATATTCATCATACTTAAAGAATCTATCCATGGCACCATTATCACATGATTTGTATATATTAGAAAAATCTGGATCATTAGCATACATGTCATTAACATATTTAAATCCTAGCAATTTAGCACTTGTTAGAAGTACGTACCTCCTTGACAATCCATCCGTTACCACATTTTTCTTACCTTGTTTATACCAGATAGTACATGAAAATGTCTCGATAAATTTCATCCACCTTGTATGTCTCTTGTTTAGCTTGGCTTGACCCCTTAAGTTCTTCAAGGACTCGTGATCGGTGTGAATCACTAACTCCTTGGGCCACAGGTAGTGCTGACATGTCTCCAAAGCTCAAACAAGTGCATACAATTCCTTGTCATATATAGGATAATTGAGGGCTGCTCAGCTTAACTGTTCACTAAAGTAAGCTATTTGTCTTCGTTCCTGCATTAAGACATCTCCAATACATATTCCTGAGGTATCACATTCAATCTCAAAAGTATTGTTAAAGTTAGGTAATAATAAAATCGGTGCGATACACAACCTATCTTTAATAGTATTAAAAGCATGTTCTTGTTCAACGTCCTTATGAAATCCTACACTTTTCTTTATAATTTCCGTGAGTGGTGTGGCAAGAGTGCTAAAATCGTTTACAAAACGCGTATAGAAACTAGCTAACCCATGGAAGCTTCTTACTTCAATTATGCTTTTAGGTGTGGGTCACCCTTTGATGGCTTTAATTTTCTCATCATCTATTTCAATACCCTTAGAACTAACGACATAACCAAGAAAAACAACATTTTTCATACAAAATGTACACTTTTTAAAATTAGCATAAAATTGTTCTTGTCTTAAGACTACAAGCACACATTTCAAATGTCATATATGTTCATTTAAATCCTTACTATATATCAATATGTCATCAAAGTAAACTACTACGAATTTACCTATGAATGCATGCAACACATGATTCATTAATGTCATAAATGTGCTAGGTGCATTAGTAAGTCCAAATGACATAACTAACCACTCATACAATCCATATTTAGCTTTAAAAGCGATTTTCCATTCATCTCATTTNTTAAGACTACAAGCAAACATTTCAACAGTCCTATATGTTCATTTAAATCCTTACTATATATCAATATGTCATCAAAGTAATCTACTACGAATTTACCTATGAATGCATGCAACACATGATTCATTAATGTCATAAATGTGCTAGGTGCATTAGTAAGTCCAAATGACATAACTAACCACTCATACAATCCATATTTAGCTTTAAAAGCGATTTTCCATTCATCTCATTTCCTCATCATAATTTGATGATAACCACTTTCAAGATCAATTCTACTAAATATTCATGATCCATGTAATTCATCTAGCATATCATCTAACCTATGGATATGTTATATTATTGATGGCCCTACAGTTAACACACATCTTCCAAGTCCCATCTTTCTTTGGTACAAGTAGTACTGGCACGACACATGGACTCATACTTTTCCTCACATATCTTTTACTCACAAAGCTTCCACTTGCCTTTGAAGTTCCTTAGTCTCCTCAGGATACTCTGATAAGCTAGTCTGTTTGGAATGACAGCTTCAGGCACGAAATCAATTTGATGTTCAATTCCTTGAATGAGTAGTACCTCACTAGACATGTCCTCTGAAAACACGTCTTCGAATTTTTGCAACAAAGAAGTAGCCAAAATGTGGAGGGGTATGTTAGATTCATCAAAATTGAGGAACGACTCCTTATAAACCAACAAGACCATAAGTCGGTTCTCAACTACTGCCATCTTCAACTCACTCCCTTTTACAAAGAAATTCACTTTCGACTTTTCTCTCCTCTCACAAGACTTTTTTACTTTTCTCTCTTGTAACTCTACTCATTTTTTTCTCACTTTTAGTCACATCTCTATTTCCTCTCTTGCTCTCATGTTGTGAAAGGCCAGTCTCACTCCCATTTTCTCTCAATCTTTTTTCTTCCTCACTTTTCAACTGATTTGATCTTCATACACTTGTTGTGGTGTCAACGGTGCAAGAGTAATAGATTTCACATCCTTAGTAAAGTTGTACCTATTTTTGTACCTGTTATGAATCACATTTCTATCATATTGTTGTGGCCTCCCCAACAAAATATGTCCGACATGCATAGGAACTACATTACACATCACTTCATCATGATATCACCCAATTGAGAAACTCACAAATACTCTCATATTCACCTTAACCTCTCCACACTCATTCAACCATTGCAATTTATAAGGCCTAAGATGTTTTAGCATAGTCAATCACAATTTTTCAACAAGTGTTGTGCTAACCACATTGGTACAACTTCCCCCCCATCAATAATCATGCTACATACTTTGTTGTTGACGTGGCATCGTATATGAAATATGTTCTCCCATTGTTGCGTCAAGTCATCCACTTTGATTTGAACACTAAGAGCTCGTCGTGTAACCAATAGCTCTCCCACTGCATACTCCACTTCCTCACCATTACTAGCTTCTTCCAATTCGGGCATTTCATCATATTCACCCTCACCCTCACTAACCACTTTTCCATTGTCTCGTAAGATCATCGTCCTCTTGTTTGGACATTAAGCAATGTGTCCCGATCCCAAGCACCTAAAACACTTGATATCCCGATTCCTTGATTGTTGGAAATCTACCTTGGGAGTAGCCTTGCTAGCAACTTCATCCTTTCCCTTTGGTAGCTCATTCCTGCCTTTTGAAATAGCCACATTGTCCTTATTATTATCCCACTTCAGTTTCCAAGAAAAGTTAGAACCTGAAGAACCCGATGTACACCTAATTGTCCTCTTCCTCTTCAATTGTCTTTTCACCTTCATAGCTACTGTAGCATGTCTTCTAACTCCATGTAATGTTGCAACTCTACCACATTAGCTATATCCCTATTTAAACCATTCAAAACCGAACCATAGTGGCCTCCCTATCCTCCCAACATTTGCTCTAATTATCACAATCTCCATCTCATTATGATAATCCTCCACACTCCTAGAACCTTGGTGGAGGTTTTGCAATTTCTGATAAAGCTCCCGATAATAATGACTAAGCATAAACATCTTCCTCATGATAGCCTTCAATTCTTCCCAAGTATGAATAGGCCCGTCATGGTTTCTCCTCCTAGATATTACCAATTGATCCTACCAAATAATATCATAATCAGTAAATTCAAACACATCAATTTTTACCTTCTTTTCCTCTGAGTAATTATAGCAGTCAAATATCAACTCCACTTTCTTTTCCCACTCCAAGTATGCCTCTGGATCGCTCCTTCCTTTGAATGAAGGAATTTTCGTCTTGATGTTGCCCATACTTTTATCGAAACTCTCTATCCCTCCTTTCATGCCTTACTCCTCTATCACTCACTCAATGCTTTCTCGCAAGTACTGTTTCAAAGAATTAATTCGATTTCACTTAAGATTTTCACTCTTGTGGAGCCCAAACAAAGAATTAAGTAAGGAAAGTGATCTTAGAATGACTCAAGAAATAGGAATGGAACTAGAAGATTGGAATGAACTTTGTATTCAAGAAATTAGTTCTTGAATTTGACACAATAAATAACGTAATTGGCTGGCAATTTTCGAGACAAATAATGACAATATCCTTTTTTTTTTAATTTGGCTTTCACGTAATATTTTTCTGAATTTTCGAATTTGTTTTACTTGAAAATCAACTATGACGCTGGCAAAGAAAACGAAAGTTGATTTGGACTCAAAATGAGCTCAAAAACAACCTTTGAATTTTTTATGGAAAAATTACGGATCAAAAGACTCAAATAGAAGAACTTAAGAAAAGGAAATAACGACTCAAACGAAAAAAAAAGTCTTGCTCTAATACTAACTAATGCGAACCTACGTAACGATTATAACTACGGAACCCATACAAATTAAAACAACCCTAGAAAGCCAATAATCAACGTTTGAAAAGCTCAATCCAATAAATTATTGAATCAAGAACCAAGACAATCGCTAACAATATCTTGACACATGATCACAAAACTTATGAACCTTACTTTAAATTTGTGGAACGGCACAATAATTTAATTCTTGATAAGTTCAAATTTAAAATAATGAAGAACGAGAAGAAAGTAATTTAGCATCATAATAATAATCTCAATAATTATCTTTACAATGAATATAATAAAACTATTTATACCAACTACTAAAACCCTAATTTACTAGGGAAATATATCCTAAAGATGACAAAAGATACAAAAAATAGAGTTTGAAACAAAACAGAATTCTTTCCAAAAGTGAAAAATCTTGCGGTCGGACTTAACTATGCGGCCGTATAGTTGTACTCTATGCGGTCGCATAGAGGCTTCAATTTGGGCCCTATTATTCTCGGATGCATGGCATGCGACCGTATGCCTGGTTCAACTATACAGTTGCATAATTGAACCCCGCCACCTCCTCGTCCGTTGCTCGAATCATGTTGATCTATTTGATTTCTCCGTCCATGCCCAACATAAAACTTGCCCATTTGCTCATCATGGTCGATGTTTCGTCTACCATACCTTCAACAAGTAGCCTCATTGCTTCCTTTACTTACTTCACTCGCAACCGAGTCATTGGACCTCCTTCGATAATCAACGGATCTTTTTTAGGACTTGCTCTAGTATCATAGATCACATCAGATTTGTTTTGCAACACCCAAATATTTTATTGCAAACTCCTATGATAACTCATTTTACAACTTATCTATCTCCTATTTGAAAGCACTTGTATTTAACATATAGCAGCAAAATAATAAAGGAGTTACCAGGGTTCTTTATATAACAACAATGATTTCCTTAACACCTTTTGAATGTGTTACTACCCATATAAACTATCAACTTTCTTATACCCCTGTCTTGAAACTAGTTTAAAATCATACAAGTTCTTTAAAATCCTGCACACTTTTTTCTCTTCGTGTACTTTGAAATCTTATGACTGCATTACGTAAATTTCTTCTTCTAAATCACCATGAAGAAAGGTTGTATTTACATATAACTGCTCTAGGTGCAAGTTTACCTTTACCACTAATCCAAATACATTTTTAATTGCTATAGTTTTTGCTTGTCTTTTTGCCTCCTTCTTTCTAATGGACGTTGTAATTGTAGTTAACCACATGAGAGAGATTTCAGTGTAATCAATGCATTCTTTCTATGGAAATCCTTTTACAATTAGTCTAACTATATATTGCTTGTTGTCATCATGTTCTTCTTTTAACTGATAAATCCATTTACTCTATAAAGCATTCTTTCCTTTTGGTAACTCTATCAATTGCCATTTATTGTTGGAAAATAATGACTCTATTTCGTTCCTCATGACTAACTCCCACTTGATTGATTTATCAACATGTATAGCTCCACTATAACTTTTTGGTTCACCTCTATCAATCAATAGAATATTATGCAACACCGGAAAATATCTTTATGAAGGTTTAGTTGTTCTGTTAGATCTTGTGAGTTAAGTCACATGGGTGTTATGGTATACATTTGGGGCTACGTTTTCAAGATTTCCACCATTAGCATTCTCTAACTCAATCATTGGAAAATCTTTTAATAGGATTACCTCAACTTTCTTAGCTTCTAAACTTGAACCTTTAAGGTATGTTCCCAACTTATCTAATACAATATACTTTAATTGAAAAACATATCCTAGGACCTAGATCATGATAATATTTCGAGTTTTATCATCCCATAAATGATAACCAAACTTGTTATGACAATATCCAATGAAAAAAAAAAATACCTTTTTGATTTTGCAACAAGCTTATTTCTCATAGTAGAATCATGTGAATGTTTAAAACACAACCAAACACATTCAAGTGTGAAAGGTTTACCTTTTTACTGCTCCAAACCTCCAGTTTTATTCTGAAATCAAATGGTGTTGAAAGACCTCTATTGATCACATATTCTACTGCTAATAGCTTCAGTTTAGAACATTTTTGGTAACCCAGCATGTTAAGTCCTATATTTGATTAGTCTTCTTCATTTTGATTCTATTGTCAGCAGAGTACTTCTTGAAATGATCATGTATACACTCTCTCACATTATCTGACATTCTGACTACTATCACTTCACCTTTAAATCTATCTCATTTTTCAACTATTGATTTCCATATCTTAAAAGAACTAAAGACGTCAAATTTATTCTTCATATCAATAAATGCCACGTAATAATTGTAACCTCCAAGAGAAATATCAGTTGAAAGTCCTCACACATCCACATGAATTAACTTTAATTTTATAGCTTTTGGCCCCTCTCCGATTTTAGAGAAACTAACCATTTTCTTCTTGCCAAAAATATAGCCTTAACATAAAACTATGTTTGATTTCAACCCTAAAACTTCTCTTTAAATTAAAGCACTTTCATTCCCTCCTCAATCATGTATCACAGCCCGTAATGTCACAAATCAGAACAACGGCTAAATCAACAACTACAACCAAGTCTCTACAATTAGAAGTGATGTAAAGAGTACAGAATTTATGATATAAAGAGTTCCAAATTTATTTCCTATAATAATCAAATACGCATCAATTTTGGTACATGCCTCACTTTATGAGTTCTCCATATAGACTCATTTAACATCCTCAAATTGACATCGCCAATGTCGATAATATTCATAGGTTCTTCATTAGTAAAATATCTTTTCATAATTCCCAACAACATAGTTCTTAATAGTCTCACAATGTGTTGTGATGTGAAAAGAAGCTTCTAAATCCATCATTCAAGAATCAATATGACTATCAACTCATAAATGTAAAGCATCTTGTATTCTCTAGTCACAGATTTTGCACTAATGTTATTATTTTCTTCCATTTTTTTGGTGCTCCGCAATTCTTTTTCATGCGATCAATCTTTCCACAATTCCAGCATTCCACGTTCTTTCCAGACCTAAACTTGCTTCTACAATTATCTACTTTTCATTATTTCCTTTATTGGAATTTTTTTCGAAACTCCTACCCATATTTTCGACATTTAAACAAATGCAATATGAGACTTCTCCAGAATCTCTTCTACAGGCTTCCTTAGCAAGAAAAGTGTCGTAAATCATTGAATTTCATTTTCACATAGCCTATAAAGTTACTGGCCGAAGCTCTCATAGGCTCCCTATTAAAAAATCTAAAGAAATAAAGAAAAAGATAAGGCTAGTGTTTCATTGATTGTGCATAATGCAATTGAATACAAAAAGATGGTTTAACCAAAATATAAAGAGACTATATATAGGCTAAACAAAGAAAATTAAAATTACTATTCTACCATTAATAAACAATAAAGCAAAATACCATATATTTCTTAACATCTCCCCTTAAACTCATGATACGGTAACTACAAGTATCGAGAGTTTGCCAACTAGAAAATGATAAAGGGAAATAGAATGTGACTTGGTAATGAAAGCTGCAAAGAAGAAGAAACAAATGGCAAAGTAATTGTGTC